>JAWHQI010002723.1:0-27323 GCA_033032865.1 Dactylorhiza incarnata
TTTTTTCGCAGGTCCCCTGGATGAGAGAGAGCCATCTTGTTATGACAATGTTGTTGGAGTCAAGGAGTGAGAAAATGGCCATGGATGAATAGATGGAGCCCTCAGGAAGAATGAGACTTGGGACTTGGGGACTAAGGTTGAGGGTGTTACTCCGGTGACTTGCAAGTGGGTTTTCAAGCTGAATAAGAAGGCTGATGGCAGTATCGAGCGGTACAAGGCTCGCCTTGTAGCTCGAGGGTTCTCTCTCAGAAGTATGGGGAGGATTACGAAGAGACTTTTAACCTCATTGCCAAGATGACTTCAGTATGGATGGTGATCGCATTGGCAACTTGCCAAGGGTGGAAGATATGGCAACTCGATGTGAAGAATGCCTTCCTTTACGGCAAGATCGATAAAGATATCTTTATGGATCAGCCACCCAGGTATGTTTTTGAACTCTACCCAAGACATGTGGAAAGCTCAAAAAGGATCTTTACGGCTTGAAGCAGGCACCTCGGGCCTGGTATGGGAAGATCGCAGAATACTTCCAGTTCTGCGGATATTTTGCTTCTGATTCTAGTTCAAGCTTATTCGTAAGAAGATGGGAGAGCTTCAGGTCTTGGTGCTGCTATACGTTGATGATATGATCGTCATGGGGATTCTGAAGTGGAGGTAGATAGGCTTCGTGTTGAGCTAGCTATCAGATTTGATATAAAGGATTTGGGTGAGCTCCACCATTTCATTAGACTCAAAGTGGAGAGGAAAGAGGGCAGAATGCTTGTTTCTCAAAAGGGGTATGCAGAACAAATTGTGAAGCGGTTCTGCATGGAAGGGGGGAAGAGCAGCTCTCTACTTCACTAGAGGTTGGTATTCATCTTCGACGTGATGAGGGAATGGTTCATTCTAATCCTTTGGTGTTCAACTAGAGGTTGGTATTCATCTTCGACTGTATCCTTGGGGGTGGTGACGACATCCATTCGTTTGCCTATAAATAGGGACGACGGGTAGCCATAAATACGCAAGAACTATTAGCAGCTAACAGTCACCGTCAGCTTCTCCTTTCTTCCAGCTTTGAATAAACCAGTTCGACGGTGGTCTATCTGTGCGGACTATGTTTAGGGTGTTCTTGGACTATACATCGGACTCAGCTGATCAGGCGGCCTTAAGTGGTCAGGCGGTCTTGAGTTGCTGTCTTACAGTAGGAAGCAGTTCTTCGTCAAGTGTTCGCGGGTTCTTCTGTGATCTTGAGACCGTGCGGTCTGGGCGATCAAGAAGTGCAGACAGGTGTTCTCAGCAGTTTGAATAAAGTTGCAAGTTGAGCGGTCTGTGGTTGCGGTCTGACAACTGCGGCTTGTGCTCTGTTTGCGCGGCCTCAGGGATAGCCGTGCGGCATGCTTGTTCGAGCAGTCTGGCGGTCTCTGCTTTGGCAGTCCGTTGGCGGCTTGTTTTTGTGTCTTGTGCTTCTCTCCTCTGTGATTCTTATTAATCATGTCTCGCCATGTATGTCTCGCGCTGTAAAGAGATAGTTAATACAAGTGCCCTATTTTGTCTTCTCATTGACATTGATTGTCACGCATGTGGATTGTGTTGAAGTATTCCACATTTTTTACTTCACTCCGGACCTCTAGAAATTTTAATAGGAACTTCAGACGAGGGAGGCAGAGGGGATGGGAGCTTTAATTTTCTTAATTTCAGAATTCCCACACAGGATCTACTTTCCTCGCACTCTGTCGAAGATCACGGTTGGCGAGAAGTGTTGGGAATATTGCCCTTAATGTTCCCTAGATTTGAAGAGGCATCACACAATGTTAAGTACATATTGTATTTGATAAACTCTATTTTACATCATGTTTAAGCAGGGTTAGTTCATTCCAAGCATTGGAATAAGGTATGTGGTTTACTGTCAAAACTGTTGAGACGACCTCACTGTCTCAGCTGAACCGCTGAGACGAGGCTAGGGGCCTTCCTCAGCAGCTGCATTTAGACAGAATCCGCTGAGAAGACTATCTATCTCAGCGGATCCGCTGAGACGAAGACAACTCAACTGCTGAGACTAAAGACTGTCTCAGCCCAACCGCTGAGATAGATGATGAGTCCCAATTATATACACATTTATGGACTCATCTGGGCCGATTATCTAGTCTATGCACTACACTTTAGGCATGTTTTCGTTCATATTTGATATTCCATGCTAAGTGCACTTCTAGACCCATTTTTGTGTGCAATTGCGCACTTTGTTGTTGGGGTAAAGCACTTCATGCTCCCCATCGTATTTTCTGCATTTTTGTGCTGCTGGAAGTATTTCCTCAGTTTGTGCTTGAGCTGTAAATGAGGGCTGATCCCCATTGTGCTAGAATTCATTTATGTATGTATCGCACGATCGTGCGTTTTCTTGGCGCACGGTCAATTGCGGTCGTGCGTTCATGATGCCCAGCAAAATGGAGCCTCAGAGTTTACTCGTGCGTTTTGACGCACGGGCGGGTTAGCCCGTGCGTGAGTAAAACGCACGGGCGTATTCCTTCTTATCCTGCACACCTTCTGCGCTTAAGTATCGCATGGTCCACGCACAGTCGTGCGTTCGACCGTGCGTGACCAAATTTATGATGTTTTCCTATAAAAGCTGCAGCTTCAACCTAAATCGGGAGAGTTCCGTACACGCCGTACAACAACGCCGATTTCGCCATCTCCACTAGGGTTTCATCCCTTTGGCCTCCTCCTTCATCCTAGAGCTTCAAGGTAGATCTAGCTGCCATTACCATCAAGCAAGGGGAAGTTTGCAACCTTTACCGGATCGTAAGACGAAGAAGACGGGCTCATTGGAGAGTCGTGACAGCTCTCTCTACCCCGGACGTAGTTGAGGACGAGCCTTCAGATTCGGTCGATTTCTTGCCTTGTTCTTCTCTTATTTATGTGTATATGTTGTAGATCTTTATTATTATGATGAAGTAGCACTTAAACTAGTTTGTATTTATATATATTTCATGTTTATGTGAAATGCTTTATTGTTTGAGTTGCTTGAGGTGCGCCCCATTCCATCCTCCATCCGCCGTCACGTTCGTGTGCCGCACTAGCAATTGCTAGTGGCGTGCTTGTTGAAGAGGTGCTTGCGACCCTCATTACGTTTGCCTACTCGTGCATCCGCCCTTCCAAAGTAGCGCGCTCAAGGCCTACGTAGTCTCCATCCCGCCTAGCGAAGCTTTGCATAGCGGCATTGCATAGGAGTAGTTGTAATATTTTTCTCTTTATTTTCCACAAATCAAATCCCCCGTTTCCGCAATCCATCCGACCTAAAGGACTTCAATCTCAAGTCCTTCCTCGATAGATAGCTCCACCTTACTGTGTTCCTTTGAGATCGATACTTGGGGATTCATTCCAATTTTATATTACTTGAACGATCGGTACACTGCCGTTTCTTGCCGCAGTCTTACTACCCGCCTATAGCGGTGTGCTAAGATTGCACATCAAGTTTTTGGCGCGGTTGCCGGAGACACAGACGTGTTAGTTTTCTTGAGAGGGAGAGCCGAGAGATATTAGTTCTTCCAGTGTGTATAGCCGCTTTGTTATTTTTGTTTGCTTTTTAATTATATATTGTTTGTTATTATTTCTTTCTCTCCTATTTTAAAGTTTTAGGCAAGTTTAATCCAAGGTGATTTATTAGTTTGTGTAAATTTCCTTGCAAGGAATTTCAGCTTTGTTATCTGCTTTAATTATCAAAAATGTCGTCATGAGATATTTCTCCTAGCACTTACGACAAGATGGTTTATTATATAGATCAAATGAAGGAGTTAAATGCTAGGCTGTGTAGGAACCTTGTTTGTTTGTTGTGTCGAGGAGAGGGTCATGAATTGAAGGACTGTCCTAGTCTTTTCAATCTTGACCGCCGCTCCTCCACCCATGACAACATCGTCCCTGTCACACATTCTTTACCCATGAAGGCAATCGTGCCCTTTATCCCCGAGTTTATCTCGTGCATGGACTCCTCACTCCCTGTGTATGGCATCACTCCTAGTGATGATGATCACTCATTTGTTGGCCAACAAGGAGAGGAATGGGAGCTCCTAGATGCACCTGAGTGTGATGAGGAAAGTATTCTTTCCATCGGGGAGGCGTTAGCAGATCTTTTTGTGGAGGAACCAAATCTTTTGTTCCTCTAGTTTCTTTGCAAGATATTTCTACACACATTCTTTATGATCTTATCGAAGTGAAGGAGTGGGGTGATGCTTCTGACTTGGAGGATGCTCCAAAGTGGGATGAGGAGTTTGTTTTCCCCGAAGGGGAGAATGAATGCTTTGAACACGATGGTGCACCTCGGTGGGATGAGGAGGATACTCTCTCTGATTAGGAGGTTTGCACTTCCTCATGGGACGAGGAGGTCCAACTCACCACCAAGGCCCTTGAGTTCTTGGGTTCCCCTCGCTATGATACTTACGATGATGATAGCGATCTATCCTTGGATCCTGCCGGGAGTGAGACCGGGATCACTCCCCGATTGATTTTTATTCATGTTCTTCTTCTTTTTTATTTCTTAATCCCCTTTCTCTATCTAAGCCTTTGCGGGTTGTCTTCACAGGTACTTCAGGAGGACTTGGAGCATTCTGCTCAAGTCAATGATGAGTGTATCCTCTCATGTGAGGAGGTTGATCCCCCCTCTGTAGAGGAAGCCCCACTCATTGCCTTCTCCTCCTACTGCCTCCCTGGAGATGATACCTTGCTGGGCAAGGATAGTTTTGGTGAGTTGAGTGAGGATTCCTCCTCTTCTTACTTTTTTCCCTCTACCTATGACGAGCATGTATTATTTATATTCAGGTAGAGGCGTGACTATTCTGTCGCCGTATCGGTACCCGCTACCACGACACGCATATTAGAACAGTTACCTGTGCACTTTTCTTTTCATAGAACCATTAGCTAGAACTGTTTTCAATTTGAATAAGTCGTGCTGGGAGGACAATAACCCCAGTAGTTATCTTACTTTTCCTGCATTTTTATTTCTTCTAATCAAGTTCAGTTAGCTGTAGTTTATTTTAGTTTGTCTTTTTCTTTTGTTTTTGCGGAGCTCACCCCTGCAGGTCCTTCTTCTGTATGGCGGATGCTGCAGCTTTTTCTTGGTTTCCACGCCAATCTTCTGGTATGCTCATTTCTGAGCATTGGGTACTCTCTTCCCCTAGCTCTTTTCTGAATTTCATAGATATATATTGTGTGTATTGTCTAGTTTAAGTCTGGGGGAGAGTAGTTCTGTGTGCCCACTCATGTGCACTATAGCCTTGCATGCTAGAAGTATTTCTATTTCATTTATTTAGTATTGTTCATTTTCTTTGCACACCACAGCACCCACTTGAGCGTGCGCTTAGCTGTTGGCACGTCGCGAGTCGAATTTGTCTCTTCTGTGTGATTTGAAAAATCATCATGCTGGCTTAGGATTATGAGGCGGAGTAAAATGTTGACTCCTGGAGTGCTCCTAGTCAAGTGCTCATGTCTCGCATAGAAATTTGTGTAGATTCAATTTCTTTTTATGCTTTTAGTTTATATCTTTCTATTTGCGTAGATATTGTTTACTTTACTCAAAAAAATTGGTGAATCCGGTGTGAATCAAACGGTAGCATAGGGATATGTGTAAACGATCGCTTGACTCGTATTGCTTGAGTCGGGAGAAAGGATTATCTTTCTCGGTGGCTAAGAACTTGCCCCAAGAGACTCTTGAAGCATGGGTATATGGTTAGTAAATCACGTGAATGTGATATAGGCCATCATTTTGGCCCAGTTGTGCTTTTGTGCCCATTCCTATCGCTCTATCCTCGTTAGCCCAGTTGTGCCTACCCGTTCTTTGATTCAGCCCCACTTTTATCTCACCAAAGCCTAAAATCCAATCCTAGTCGCACACCCAAATTTGAGCTTTAGTTGTTTATTATTTTCACGATTGGGGTGTTGATGTGGTGATATTTTTTGTGAAAATGTGGATGCGCTTCATTGCTATCTTGCTGAAAATATGTTGAAAAGAAAAGAAAAAAATGAGAAAAAGAAAAGAAGTAAAAAGAAAAGAAAAAGAAGCAGTGCTTAATTGAAAATCTTTATAGATTTGTGATTGGGAGTAGGCGGTGCACACACCCATGTAGTCAAGTCCAAGTCTGGGGGTGTGGTGTACCCACGTATCTTTTTGTGGTGCTTGAGGATAGTTTTCCGTGCTAGCTCATTTGGGTTTAGTGCTTGAGCCGTCGTTTTTATCATTGTATACCTCACCTAAACCCAAGCCTCATCTAAAACCTAAAGTCCTATTGATTCACGCAGTTGAGTCAAACCTGTGTCATGGAGAGAGTGCGAACGGGCAAGCCTATGGTCACCGACATTGATGGATTTCAATGGAGGTTGTCTCGAGCCCCGATCTTTGGCAATGCTCACCTCAACGTTCAGTTTACTTTCTTCCTATGTATGACCTTATGATTCACCGTGATTCACTTTTTGAGTAAATGTAATATATAGATATGCCCTTAGAAAAGTATAAACTAATATGTATAATTAGGAATTTTGTCTACTGTATTTCTACGCGCATGAGCATGCGACTTCGCATGGTACTCCGCTTTACAATTTCTATGTCAGCTTATGTTTTTCTTATCCGCTTGAGGGATTTGTTTGCTCGGGACGCGCAAACAGGTAAGTCTGGGGGTGTGATGAGTCCCAATATATACACATTTATGGACTCATCTGGGCCAATTATCTAGTCTATGCACTACACTTTAGGCATGTTTTCGTTCATATTTTATATTCCATGCTAAGTGCACATCTAGATCCGTTTTTGTGTGCAATTGCGCACTTTGTTGTTGGGGGTAAGCACTTCGTGCTCCCCGTCGTATTTTCTGTATTTCTGTGCTGCTGGAAGTATTTCCTCAGTTTGTGCTTGAGCTGTAAATGAGGGCTGATCCCATTGTGCTAGAATTCATTTCTGTATGTATCGCACGATCGTGCATTTTCTTGGCGCACAGTCAATTGCGGTCTGCGTCGTGCGTTCATGATGCCCAGCAAAATGGAGCCTCGGAGTTTACTCGTGCGTTTTGACGCACGGGCGGGTTAGCCCGTGCATGAGTAAAACGCACGGGCGCAGTCCTTCTTCTCCTGCACACCTGCTGCGCTTAAGTATCGCACGGTCCACGCACGGTCGTGCGTTCGACCGTGCGTGACCAAATTTCTGATGTTTTCCTATAAAAGCTGCAGCTTCAACCTAAATCGGGAGAGTTCCGTACACGCCGTACAGCAGCGCCGATTTCGCCATCTCCACTAGGGTTTCATCCCTTTGGCCTCCTCCTTCATCCTAGAGCTTCAAGGGAGATCTAGCCGCCATTACCATCAAGCAAGGGGTAGTTTGCAACCTTTACCGGATCGTGAGACGAAGAAGACGGGCTCATTGGAGAGTCGTGGCAGCTCTCTCTACCCCGGACGTAGTTGAGGACCGAGCTTGGACGCGGATTGACAACCTAGCGATTCCAACCGTGACTCCTCGACGAGCCTTCGAATTCAGTCGATTTATTGCCTTGTTCTTCTCTTATTGATGTGTATATTTTGTAGATCTTTATTATTATGATGAAGTAGCACTTAAACTAGTTTGTATTTCTATATATTTCATGTTTATGTGAAATGCTTTATTGTTTGAGTTGCTTGAGGTGCGCCCTATTCCATCCTCCATCCCGCCGTCACGTTCGTGTGCCGCACTAGCAATTGCTAGTGGCGTGCTTGTTGAAGAGGTGCTTGCGACCCTCATTATGTTTGCCTACTCGTCCATCCGCCCTTCCGAAGTAGCGCGCTCAAGGCCTACGCAGTCTCCACCCCGCCTAGCGAAGCTTTGCATAACGGCATTGCATAGGAGTAGTTGTAATATTTTTCTCTTTATTTTTCCACAAATCAAATCCCTCGTTTCCGCAATCCATCCGACCTAAAAGACTTCAATCTCAAGTCCTTCCTCGATAGATAGCTCCACCTTACTGTGTTCCTTTGAGATCGATACTTGGGGATTCATTCCCATTTTATATTACTTGAACGATCGGTACACTGCCATTTCATGACGCAGTCTTACTACCACCTATAGCGGTGTGCTAAGATTTGCACATCAATAGATTCAAATCTGAAGACAACATTGGCTGGATCTGCTTTTAGCGCAAGTGGTCAGAAAGGAAGATAAGTATTCTATCCTACTCCATACTATGTCAGGGCTCTCCTTAGATCCATTGAAGGTGTAGAGGTATAAAAGAACACGTTAGGGCATTCCAGAAGGAGTGCTAAAAAGTGGAAAGAAAATTGCACTGTTTTATTGACGGCTTCCACAAGTGCTCTCCTCCCCCTTCCTGAACCAGCTAGCAAATATAAGTAGAGAAGATAGTTCTTCCAGATTGATTCCAAAAGAGCAAGTTGATCTTTCCTCATCTACTGAAGATGAAGATCAGATAGGAGCAAGGTCTAAAGTATTACCATTCAGCCCTGCTTCATGACAGCACCAACTGTGCATCAACAACATAAGAAAAAAGGCTGAAAGATACATCTTTGTTGTCATCTGTTGTAAGCATAACTTATAACCACTGTAAGAACAATCTTGTTCTGAGTTTGTAGGGCATTTTTCCTGAGTTGTAGGGTTGTTGAACCTGAGATTGTAAGGTTGTTGAGCCTGAGTGTGTAGGGTTGTTTAGCCCGAGCTAGTAGAGTTGTACTCCCAACTTGAGGTGTAGGATTTCTATGGAGGTCTGAGGTAGTGCTTCTTGATAGGCCTGAGGTAGGAAATCAGTGGATTTCTGAGTTGTAAGAGTGGGAGCACTTTGAGAGCTAGGGTTAGTTGGGCCTGAGGTAGGGTTTGGAGCAAACCTGAGAGATCTTGTGGGATCCATGTTGTAAGTTCTTAGAGCTGAGTTTGGAGGAGGTTTCCTTGTATAACACATTGTTAGAAAGTTGTAGAGGGAAAGTGGACTACCCAAAGAAACATTTTCTTGGGTAACCACTATAAAAGACTGTGTGCTTTCTGTGTGTGGTGTGCTTGGGTTTTTTGTTTATTATCTATTAACTGCTAGCAGCACTTAAGAAAATCAAAGAGACCTATTCACCCCCACCCCCTAGGTGAATTAGACTACTACCCTATAAAATATCAAGTGGTATCAGAGGTAGGTTGTTCATTAAGGACTTAATAGTCTGACCAGATCCTACATAGGTGTTGTCAAATCTAAATCCAATGGCTGCCAGTGGAGTCAGAAAGAATGGGGTCTATGAAGTTGCCCATATGCAAAAAGGAGACTTTTGGTATATGGATGCAATGGGTAAGGCTATTCATAGAAGCCTCAGACCCTGGGATTTATATTACTGTCAAGGAGGGTCCTTTTGTCTTCACAAAGCCCTCCACTATTGATCCTACTAGACAAGTGGCCAAGTCATATGTTGAAATGACTAAGGATGAAATTGCACTTGCTACCATAGACAAAAAGCATAAAATATAATAGTTAATGAAATTGATGATTCACCTTCCAAAACTTGGTGCACTGTGAGACAGCCAAGGATATGTGGGATACACTTATTGTGTATATGGAAGGTACTGAAGAAGTAAGAGATGATAGGAAATCCCTCTTTAATCAAGAGTATGAAGCCTTCAGGCAACGCAGCCTGGAATGCATAGCTGATTACTATGAGTGATTATTCTGGGTGGTAAATGAGTTGTGGACCTATGGAAGGGTCTTCAGTCATTACGAGCTGAATGACAAATTCCTCAGATCTATTACAAGAGATTGGGATACAAAGATTTATGTCATCAGAGAAGTGGCAATGTTGGGTGAGACCCCTCCCCATACATTGTTTGGAAAGCTGCTCTCCTATGAGATGTAGTTGTCTGCAAGGAAGGGGGAGGACACATCCACCATGCCTCATACAAGGGAGAGATTTGTGGCTCTCAAAGCTGAAATCTCCCAAAAGAGCAAGACCAGAATGCCTTCTCCACCAAGAAGAGTCGCTGACCCAGAAAATTCTGAGCTCAGCACATCAGACAGCACCTCATCAGATGAGGAATTTGTTGCCTTCTTAAGGCACTTCAAGAAGCTGATGAGGAGAAATCAATTTTAGAACAAACCTTCCTCCTCCTCACATCCCAAAAAGGATCACCGCAGATCAGACAGACAACACCCCAAGGGTGGCAGGTATGATCCTAAATATGTTAAACATATTTCAAATAATGTGATATGTTATTGCTGCAGCAAGCCTGTACATGTCATAGCTGATAGTCCAGTTAAAAGAAAGGAAAGAGGTGAGAAGAAACCTCATCACCAGAAGGGAAGGAAGGGTGAAAAATCCTTCCTAGCAAAGAAGGAGAAAAGCTGGAGTGAATCTGAGTCATCATCCTCAGATTCAGAAGAAGAAGAAGAAGAAGAAGAAGAAGAAGAAGAAGAAGAAGCCTACATTGCGTTGTTTGCATCTGAAGAAGATGGGGACTTTCCTGCTACTAAGGTTGACATCAGGGCCCCTCTATCACATTCAGACAGTGGCATAGAGGAGGATGAAGATGATAGGGAACATCATGGCTTAATGGTCATAACAGATGATGATGAAGAAAGTCAGGACAATCCTGATTAGGTATTTACTCCTTTCCCTTCTTCTGATTATGAGTCAATGCCAGATTCTTAAGCATGCTCATCAAATGATGAAAATGGTTCAGAACCTGAAGTGGATGTCAATCAATTGATTGACAAGTATGATGCTCTTTTGGAAGCTCTGAAAAGGAGCAAGAAGCAAGACAAGAGGCAAGCTCAAGAAATTGCTTCCCTTCAGCTAGCTAAGCAAGATTGCACTGAGTCATCTACCCAGGTGGCTCAGATGAGTAGAGAGATAATCCAACTCATGGGAATTACAATTGTCCAATTGAGCACCATCAGCCAAAATAACAAGGTCATCAAGGACCTTGAGGAGAAGCTTCTCAAAGAGAAGAGCTTAGTAGCTCAATTCTCCAAACTCAAATCCATATTGCCCATTGTTGACTCCTTCTCCACCCAAACTGATAGGAGAGGGCTAGGGTTCAATAAAGTAGCAATTGGAGTTGAGAAAGGAGGAAAGGGGCATACTAAAGCCAAGCCTCATACCACCTTTCAAAAGGTGTTGCTTCCTCCAACAGGTATGACTAGGGCAGCATGTATGGTCATTGGAAGAATGGGAGTTCCTATAGGAAGGAAAATACTCCTTTATATAGCAGAAGAAAGGGCATGGGGATGAGTGCTTTGAAATCTCCACATGAAGAAATTCAAATGGCCCATTCTGGACCATTTGTATTTGGTACTTCGGCCCCTTCATTCAAGGATAAGGTTTGGTTCTTCCAAATCCCTCTCAGCAAAGTACATGGCTGATGTCAAGCCTATAGGCAAGTCTAACAACTCAGTATCAGATTTCATCCACACTTGCTTGGATGCCAAGATTAGACAAGTTGATGTCATGAAGATAAAGTCTGTTAAGACCATCTATTGATTGTCAACCAGCCAGGCTATTGCTAATAGGAATAAGAAGAATACAGTTAGCTTCTTCACTGAACACAACCACAATGATGCTCCTTCCACCTCAAAGCGTGTTCAGAAAAGAAGATACATCATCCATAAATGTTGGTGTTATGGTAAAGTGGGATACTTTGCCATAGATTGTTGGCACAATCCCAATGTTCCTAATGTAAAAAAGAAGCTTTCATGCAAAGGCTGCAGCAGGTATGAAGATGTTTTATTATGCTAACAATGGCCTAGGACCCAAAATTAATTGGACTCCTAAGGGTAATTAAATTCCTTCTTGCAGGTTAGTTCAAGTACCATACTTGGGCAAATATGGTACTTGGACAGTGGGTGATCAAGGCACATGACAGGTACCAGAAGTCTTGTGCAAGAGTACAATGCTATGAAGAATAGACCTAAAGTTACCTTTGGAGGTTCTGAAAAAGGAGTCACCAAAGGATATGGTATGATCACCAATGGCATAGTCTCTATCACAAGGGTAGCTTATGTTGAAGGATTGCAACACAACCTCATAAGCATCAGTCAACTATGTGACTTAGGCTATGTCATTGAATTCCACAATGGCAAGTGCTTGATCAAGAAGTAAATTGACTTAGAGATCACTCTCTCAGGCACTAGGAGTGGGAATGTTTATTGCTTAGATTTTATTTGCAATAGTTCTCTTTCTCCATTTTGTCTTGTAGCTAATGAAAGTGAGTCTCTTTGTGTTCAATGGCACAAGAGACTTGCTCACATTAACTACAAGACAATGTGTAGACTATTTTCTAAAAACTTGATCGAAATAGTCCAAATTTGAAATGTATTAAAAGTGGTCCCTGCCATGCATGCCAAATGGGCAAGCAAACTAGGGCCACCTTTAAAAGCATTGGCTCCAAAAACACTGAAAGATGTCTTTATCTATTGTACATGGACTTGGTTGCTCCTTTGCCAATTCAGAGCCTAGGTGGGAAGTTGTATACTTTGGTGATTGTTGATGATCACTCAAAATATGCATGGGTATTCTTCCTTAAGAAGGAATCTGATGCTTTAGATATCTTCATAAACCATGTCAAGGCAATCCAGAATGAATTATAATGTACTGTGATCAATACTAGAACTAACCATGGTACAAAATTTCAATCTGGGGCAATGACAAGGTTTTGTCAAGAA
Source organism: Dactylorhiza incarnata (assembly GCA_033032865.1). Lineage (NCBI taxonomy): Eukaryota > Viridiplantae > Streptophyta > Magnoliopsida > Asparagales > Orchidaceae > Dactylorhiza > Dactylorhiza incarnata. The sequence goes on from JAWHQI010002723.1 coordinate 12,627, forward strand.
TTTGGTATCACCCAAGAATTCTCCTCCCCAAGGACTCCACAACAAAATGGTGTTGCTGAGAGGAGGAATAGTACCTTGATAGAAGCTGGGAGAACATTGCTTAGTGACTCCTCACTTCCAAACTATTTCTGGGCTGAGGCAGTCAACACAGCTTGTTATGTTCTCAATAGAGCGTCCATCAATAAGTCCCTTTGAATAACCCCTATGAGATTCTGAAAGACAAACAACCAACAATTTCTTACTTTAGAATCTTTGGTTGCAAATGCTATATTTTAAATAATGAAAAATCTCAATTAACAAAGTTTGCTAAAAATGCAATGTAGGGGTTCTTGTTGGATATAGCTCACATAGTAGGGCCTATAGAGTATTCAACAAGAAGACTCATGTTGTAGAAGAGTCTATGCATGTTGTCTTTGATGAGACCAACCTACTATATAAGGGCTGGTCCAGTTCTTCTGTTTTGACAGGTGATGAACAGAAAATTCAAGAAATGTCTATCCAAGACATGCCCAGCACTAGCAAAGCTTATACAGATGTTGTTATTCCCAAAGATGTAGATCAGCAAGTTATTGAAGGCCCTGCAGCTCCAGAAGAAGAGTTGTAGATTGCTGAAAGGTTACCTGCAGCAAACAGGCACCTAAGGGATCATCCAAGAGACCAAATTATTGGAGATGAAAACCAAGGTGTGATCACAGAAGTGGGGCTCACAATGAAGCTCTATTCTTGAGATTTCTGTCACAGATGGAGCGCAAGAAGTTTGAAGAAGCTAATGAAGACACCTTCTGGACTCAAGCAATGCAAGAAGAGCTGCCACAATTCAAAAGGTGTAAGGTATGGATGTTGGTGCCAAAACCTCAAGGACACAACATCATTGGCACCAAATGGATCTACAGAAACAAGCTAGATGAGAATGGCATCATCATCAAGAATAAAGCTAGATTGGTGGCCAAAGGATACATGCAAGAAAAAGGTATTGACTTTGATCAAACCTTTGCCCCAATTGCAAGGTTAGAAGCAATAAGGAAATTTCTTGCATATGCTGCCCACAAGGGGTTCAAAGTATACCAGATGGATGTCAAGTCAGCCTTCCTAAATGGAGATTTGAAGGAAGAGGTATATGTTGAGCAGCCCTCAGTTTTTGTTCATCCAACTCTATCCTCTCATGTATATTTATTTAGGAAAGCATTATATGTTCTAAAGCAAGCCCCTAGGGCTTGGTACGAGACCTTGTCTAGCTTTCTCATCAAGAACAAATTCTTAAGGGAAAAGAAAGATAGTACATTGTTTCTTAGGGAAACAAAGGGCAAATCTCTCCTAGTCCAAATTTTTGTTGATGACATAGTCTTTGGGTCTACTGATGACAACCTTTGCAAAAGGTTTGCCAACCTTATGCAGGGGGAGTTTGAGATGAGCAGTATGGGAGAGCTCGAGTACTTTTTAGGCCTCCAAGTGAAACAGTCTGATGAGGGGATATTCATCTCTCAGACCAAGTACACTAGGAGCTTATCAAGAAGTTTGGGATGGAATCTGCTTCCACCATGAAAACTCCTATGGGGTCCAACATTTCCCTGGACAAGGATGAGAAGGGAAAACCCTTTGATGAATTCATGTACAGGTGCATTATTGGATCCTTGTTGTATCTGACTGCTAGTAGACCAGACATTATGTATGCTATATGTGTTTGTGCTAGGTACCAAACAAGCTCTAAGGAATCTCACTACTCAGCAACAAAGAGAATTTTGAGATACCTTAAAGGCAGCCAACATCTTGGCCTTTGGTACCCTAAGAACAATGATTTTGAACTGATTGACTTTTCAGATGTAGATTTTGCAGGTTGCAAAGAAGATAGGAAAAGTACAAGAGGGACTTGTCAATTCCTCGGTAGGATTCTGATCTCATGGAGCAGCAAGAAGTAGACCAGTGTGGCTATATCCACTGCTGAGTCTGAATATATAGCTGGAGGGAGCTGTTGTGCACAACACTTGTGGATACAACATCAGCTAGAGGATTACAACCTCAAGGTAAGTCACTCTCCACTGTATTGTGACTCATCCAGTGTTATCTCTATTGCTGAAGGTGTGATTACAGTGATGCCAAAACTGGCTCACTGAAGAGGAAATTCTTCAATCAAAGAGCCAAGCTGCTTTCTGATATTGTTGGCAAAGCATTGTTGTGCAAGCCTGGGTCACATGACACAATAACAAAATGCATGTTTGAACTGATGTCAAGAGTGATTTTGAAGAAAAAGACATCCTGGGCAGCTGTCATTTTCCAGAGAATTAAAGAATGTATGCAGGCACTGAAGAGTTTGATAAGTCCAAAGGATCCAACCTTCATTACTTGAAAAGAATGGACATCAAGACTTTAGACAGGGTCTCAAGGGTGCTCTCAATGATCCAACCCTCTGAGCTGAAGGAAAAGAAGAAGACAATAGACAAGGGTCTGAGGAATGCCAGATTGATCTGCTCTGATTCTGGGTCAGAGGCAGAAGAAAAAGTCCCCCCTAAGGACACTCAAGTTCCTGTCAACAGTCCACCCAAAGATGAATAAGAAGGAGATCACACTGAAACTGATGCTCCTAAGTCTCTTGCTGCTGATGGCACTGTGCTACATGTGCCCTTAGATTCAGAAGATCATGAAGAGGGGCATATAGACACTGATGCTGATCTACAAAGTAAGATTGATTTATTTCTATTAAATCTAGAAATAAGAATTAAACTAATCCTTCTTGAACCTACAGACTACTGGGGAGATGATCAAGAAGGATTGAGTGCCCCATCTGAGGGAGAACAGCAGAAGGACTCATCAGAAGATGAAGATCAGGGTGCTCCAAGTGAGGGGGGAGAAAGAAAAGCATGCTAGAGATGATAAGGTTGCTGCTAAGCTTAGTGATAAAGCTGAGAGGAAGCACATCCCTTCTCAAGCTGAGGGGAGCATGAAGAACGTGCAGTGGAAGCATTCAGAGTTGCACCTGAAGTCCCTCCCACCTCATCTGCAGTTTCAAATGAACTTCTCCTAAGTTCCATCAGTGCAATTGTTGAAGGTCATATGAACTCAATTAAGGATTACATTGATAAATCTGTATCCACGGTGAAGACTAAAGTTATGACTGAAATTCAGGGTCTTAAGGAAGAAACCTCTTACCTTAACCAGCAGATGGCCAAATGGTTTGACCTTGGAGAAAAATCAGTCATTGCTCAGAATACTATACTGAGATCAATGGACAAGAAACTCCAATTATCTGAGCAAGACATAAGATATGTCAAGAATTATTTAAGTAAGACTAATGAGGTCATTGAGAAGGTCTCCAATTATATTGAAGAATATGTATGGTCTACTGCCACAACCATGATTGGAGAAGCAGAAAATATGAAGGATGAGCTCAAGTTAGATCTGGAAAATGCATTCCAGACCATATCTGGATCTGTTGTTGCTGCATCCTAGAGCTAGGAACAAAAGGTGGTTGAAGAAGCCATAAAGGGGGAGGTGGCCAATGCTGAAACAAATTTTGAGCTAGCCCTCAAAGTTCTACAAGGAACAAGAGTAGCTCTGAATCTCCCCCTACTGGACAACTTCAGAAAAGAAGACTTTGTCATTGAACATCAAGAAAAGATAGCTCAAGATGCTCATCTTGTAGCTAGAAAAAAAAAGAGGGAGTAATGCTTGTAGAGGAGTTCATGGCAAAGGCCAAAAAAGAGCAGGGCAATGACCCTGTCTATGAGCATTGGAGTGATGACTCCAAAAGCATCATTCTGAATGCATGGCTACACCATGGCCAGGTCTACAAGGATATTATCAAAATATATCCTGCAGAACAGTGGATAAGGCACCTTGAGAGAAACTCAAAAAGGGAAAGAATCTTTAAAGAGAACCTTGTAAGGAAGCACAGCCCAAGGAGGATGCCTTCAAGATATATTCCAAAGCCATATCTGTACTTCAAGAGGGAAGAGAACAAGAGGAAGCTAGCTAAGATAAAAGTTGCTAATGCAGGAAAGGAGGCTGCTGCTGATGAGGCAGAATGCTCAAGTTTAGCAAAGAAAAATAAAATTTGATATAATGTAGTTAATTCATCATTTGAAGGAAATGTACACTGAACAATGTATCAACATATTGTCATTAATGAATTTGATATCTATGTTGAATTGATAGCTTGTGTTAATAGGCCAACATTAGTCAAGCTTAATATTTTTCTATATTAATGCTTTATATATTCAGTGGTGCATATATGTGTTGAACAATATTATTGTTATACTGTTATGTTGTCATGACCATTATTCATAATTTGTCATGATATTTTATGATGCCCATTACTGTTAACATTTATTTGTTATGATATCATGATTGTTATTTCATACATTGTCATGATAAAGTTCATTTTGTGGTTATGTATCTTAGCATTGGTGTATGTTCTGCCTTCTTCAAATAGGGGGAGATTGTTGGGAATATTGCCCTCAATGTTCCCTTGATTTGAAGAGGAATCACACACAATGCAAAGTACATATTATATTTGATAAACCCTATTTTACATCATGTCTAAGCAAGGTTTGTTCATTCCAAGCATTGGAATAAGGTCTGTGGTTTACAGTCAAAACCGCTGAGATGACCTCACAATCTCAGTTGAACCTCTGAGATGAGGCCAGGAGCCGCTGAAAAGGGGTCTGGCTTAGCTGAGTTGCATTTAGACAGAATTTGCTGAGAAGACTATCTATCTCAGCGGATCCGCTGAGACAAAGATAGCTCAACAGCTGAGACTGAAGACTGTCTCAGCCCAACCGCTGAGACAGATTCAAATCTGAAAACAACATTGGTGGGATTTGCTTTTGGCGCAAGTGGCCATAAAGAAAGATAAAGTATTCTATCCTCCTCCATACTATGTCAGGGCCCTCCTTAGACCTGTTGAAGGTGGAAGAGGTATAAAAGAACAAGTTAGGGCATTTCAGAATGAGTGCTGAAAAGTGGAAAGAAAACTGCACTGTTTCATTGACGGCTTCCACAAGTGCTCTCCTCCTGCTTCCTGAACCAGCTAGCAGATATAAGGTGAGAAGATAGTTCTTCCAGATTGATTCTAGAAGAGCAAGTTGATCTTTCCTCATCTACAGAAGAGGAAGATCAGATAGGAGCAAGGTCTGAAGTTGAACCATTCATCCCTACTTCAAGGCAACACTAATTGTTCATCAACAACAGAAGACAAAAGGCTGAAGGTGTAAGACCCCATTTTTTCGCTACAAAACTGGGTCTTATGCCCAGAACCACCGCTTTGCGGTGACACCCATACTTGGAAAGGTCGCCATGACAAAACGAAGATCCTTCCGTCCATATCGCTCACAGAAGAAGAAAAGTATAGTTGAACCAATATAAGTTTAAGTCCACATCACATGATATATAAATCAAAAGAGAGATGTCCACAGATAATACATGAAATAAGAGGTAAAAATAAAAAGGGCTCATGCCCAGTACATCATGTCCTCACTACAATTCACTCACGGAAGCAAATCTACTGACAAACACTCACAGATACTGAAACTGGTGCTCCTATGCTAGACTGGCCCGCCTCCATCTACATCGGCCTCTGGTGGTGCGGCGTCTCCTCGGTCCCCTAAAATGATATGGTCCACTGATCATTAGTCAAAAAGACTAAGCCTCGTTTCCCATCACCCATCCCTGAGTGGCTCCTAGGCACCGTACGGGAGGATGAAGCGGAGGACAGCAAGGGGTATAAAACAAAGCAGATGACATGACTTAGCTACAGGAGTATCAAGCACTACACAGGTGTTTATATATATAACAGTAAGTAAAGCATGGTAATGAACAAGTAAAGTAAGTAAGTAAAGATAAGTATAGAATATAAAAGTAACCATTGATTTATAGGAATGTTCAAACAAACCTATAAATCAAGGGGTCGTTTAGCAAGGATTATCGTATAAAAAGTCCCATAACCAATTTATACGATAAGGGTATGATTGGATGATAGCCCCGTAGTGGCAAATGAAAGCGGTGGGTTGGGCCTCGCCCACCTCTAGGTTGGTATTCACACTACCTAACCTTGACCTATCGTACGCCTCAATGTGAAGAACACATCGCGGAGCGTCTGCGTACTCTTACTGGCTGTTCCACCAGACTTTTCTTGGATAAGTGATAACCACAATTGCCGAGTCAAAGTATCGATGTCAGTGTGAACGACCATCTAATACTATAGACCCACCACCTTTATACTCAATAAATACGATTACTTTACACCTCCGAGCCATAGGCTCCCCGGGCTAACCCGCCCGTCACAACAACCTTCTGAGCCACCTACTCTCCGGATAAACCCATCTGTAACTACAACCACCGAGCCTACTGCTTGTATGACCAAACCAAGTAACACCCACAACAACGGGATGTGAGGAGCATATTATTAAGTTAATCTTTCGTAACAAATTATTCCTACAGCTTGGGTTAACCATGGACTTCCCGAGGACTAACCTGTGAGGGGCTCGCAGCGGTACTTGGAGGTACGATGGGATGATAGACCAAACTACCCTTTCCAAGGAATTTATTTTTATTGGTGTCTACCCTTCGACCCGGCCACTATTAATGTTACACTTAATATCACTCAGTGTGTTTAACTTCACTCCAAGGGAATGACGATCTTTCGACAATCCCAAGCACACTTTTGCCTCCTAGTCATCCAGACATCTTACTCCTACTTTCCTTTGCTGACCCCTTCCAAATCCAATCCATCTGGGTGCACCAACTTCCTTAACTCCCCATGTAAGACCTACATGTTTATACATATTCAGCTTTTTCACTAAACGCAGACCACTTGAACTATATGATGTATAAAAAGAGAAAGACTCCCAATGCTCATCCAAATGACCCAAGATTGTTATTGGGGGTGTGTTATGACATTTTAAGACCATCTTCAAAAATTTATAATTTTCCTAATTTATTTAGCATTTATCATAATTTCTTTAAAATCAGGGAAACTATGACTTTGAACATCAAGTATGGTTTTCTGATAAGCTATAGCCTTGATAAAATTTGTATAACTACATATAATCAAAATAACAACCACATATGAAATTCATGAATTTCCAAAAAGGTCTTAACCTCTAATTAAAATATTGATTAATCTATCGCAATCAGGGATTTACAAAGGAAGTGTTGGGAAAATGACCCTCAATGTTCCCTTGATTTGAAGAGACCTCACACTCAATGCTAAGTACAAGTTGTATTTGATAAACCCTATTTCTATCTCATAAGTATGCAGGACTAGGGCACACCATGGTGTAATGTATGATCAATCGGTTTACTGTCAAAACCACTGAGACGAGCTCTCTGTGTCAGCTGAACCGCTGAGACACGACCAGGAGCCGCTGAGAAGGTGTCTGGGCAAGCTGAGCTGTAAATAGAAGAAAACCCCTAAGACAACTGTCTGTCTCAGCGGATCCGCTGAGACGGGACAAACAATCGCTGAGATGGCTGACCATCTCAGCCCAACCGCTGAGACAGATTCAAAAGTGATCTGGTGAGTTCTGCTTTTGGCGTATGCTGCAGAAATGCATATTGGGGTCCACCAATCACTCCCATACCTCTCTGGAGGACAGCTAAGAGCCGTTGAGGGTCAGTAGTGTATTAGAGGAATAAGTTAGGGTTGAGGAAACATCCTTTGCTATTGATCTTACTCTCCAGCACACAAACTCAAGAACAATATTGTTCCATTGTTGGCAGCCAAGAACTGAGCTTACACAAGGCTGCAAGGAGAAAAGAGATTGCTTATCTTGATTCATCTCAAGATAGAGCAAGTAGATCAGGTCCATCGTCTGAAGGGCTGATCATGAAGAATCAAGTTGGAGCTGCACTTCTCCTCCCTGGTTCAAGTCTGCAACAATAGCTGTTAAGAAGATAAAGAACAAGGCTTGATCTCATCTTCCTTCAATCTGTAATCCTTATTATATCATTTGTAGGAGCCTTTGGGTTCTGAGACTGTAGGGCTTTATTGCCTAAGTGTGTAAGGCTGATTGTCCTGAGTTGTAGAGCTGAGAGGTCAGCTTGAGGTATGACCAGGAGGTGGTCTGAGTTGTAGGAGGTGGATTCCTCTGAGGTAGACTTGTTGTGCCTGAGGTAGGGTTTGGGAAAACCTGAGAGATCTTGTGGGATCTGTGTTGTAGGCTCTTGGAGCTGAGTTTGGAGAAGTTGGCCTTGTCTAACTCATGGTTAGAAAGGTGAAGGGGGAAAGCGGACTACCCAAGACACCCTGTCTTGAGGAACCTCTATAAATCTCTTTGTGTTTTTTGTGCTTGATCATTTGCTAACCGAAATTCAGAAAAGAACAAGCCTAAAATAAAAGAGACCTATTCACCCCCCCCCCTAGGTGTTTAAGACTACATCCTATATAAACTATCAAGTGGTATCAGAGCCAGGTTGGTTAAGCAAAACATCACTGTCTGACTAGATCCTACAATTATTAGTCGTAAAATCTGTAACCAATGGCCTCCAATGTAATGCAGAGGGAAATGAGCTCCTTGAAGCTGGCCATATGCAACAAAGCTAATTTTGGCACATGGAAGCAGAGGGTTAGACTGTTTATGGAAGCATCTGACCCTAGGATTTATATTACTGTCAAGGAAGGTCCCTTCACCTTCCAAACAGCATCCACAATAGATCCAACCAGAAGAGTGGCCAAGCCTTTCAATGAGTTAACCAAGGATGAACTCATTTTGTTCACTATGGATAAAAGAGCCCAGAACATCATAGTTAATGTTATTGATGATTCCACATTTCAAAACCTAGTACAATGCACTACTACCAAGGAAATGTGGGACACATTAGTAGTATATATGGAAGGGACAGCTGAAGTGAGGGATGATAGAAAGTCACTCCTCAACCAAGAGTATGAAGCCTTCAGGAAGCTCAACCAGGAGAACATCTCTATGTGCTATGAGAGGTTCTTCAGAATAGACAATGAGCTGAGAACCTATGAGAGAGTGTTCACTGATTATGAGCTGAATGATAAGTTCCTTAGATCTCTAACTAGAGATTGGGACACAAAAATCTGTGTTATCAGGGAAGTGGCTAAGCTTGGTGAGACCCCCACTCATACACTATTTGGAAAGCTGCTCTCTTACGAGATGCAGCTGTCTGAAAGAAAGGAAGAGGACATCTCAATAAGGGCTAAGGCAAGGGAGAAATATGTAGCTCTCAAAGCTGACAGCTCCAAGAAAAGCAAGGGCAGGATGGTGTCTCCTCCAAGGAGAAGTGCTGAATCTGAAAAATCTGAAATCAACACCTCAGATAGCTCTTCCTCTGATGAAGAGTTTGCTGCCTTCTCATGGCAGTTCAAGAAGATGATGAGGAGGAAGCAATGGAAGAACAAGCCATCCTCCTCATCACACTCCAAGAAATACCACAGGAAACCTAAGAGACAGCACCCAAAGGGTGACAGGTATGATTCCAAATCTAGTAAACATGTTTCAAATAACATAATTTGTTATTGTTGTAGTAAACCTGTACATGCCATAGCTGACTATCTATCCAAAAGAAAGGAGAAAGGTGATAAGAAGCATCATCACCAAAAGGATAGGAAGGGTGAAAAATCCTTCCTAGCAAAGAAAGAAAAAAGCTGGAGTGAATCTGAATCCTCAACTTCAGATTCAGAGAATGAAGAAGAAGCCTACATAGGGTTGTTTGCAGCAGAAGAAGATGAAGATTATCCTGCTGCCAAGGTTGGAGTTAGGGCCCCTCTATCACACTCAGATAGTGATATAGAGGAGGACGAAGAGGACAATGTTCAGCTAGGCCTCATGGCCATCACTAATGAGGAGGACAGTCAGAACATCTTAGAAAATGAACAGGTATTAATTCATTCCTTATCCTTTTCTGATTATGAGACTGGCCCAGAATTTGGAGGATCTTCATCAATTGATGGAAGTGATTCAGAAGCTGAGGTGTATGTCAATTAATTGATTGACAATTATGATGCTCTCTTGGAATCTCTAAAAAGGAGCAAAAACTAGCCAAGAGGCAAGCCCAAGAGATTGATTACCTTAAGATGGAAAAACAAGAATGCACTGAATCTTCTACCAAGGTGAATCAGATGTATAGGGAAATTAGCCATCTGAAGGGGATAACTATCACCCATCTGAGCACCATATCCCTAAAGAACAAGGTCATCAAGGATCTTGAGGAGAAGCTTGTGAAAGAAAGAAGCCTAGTGGCTCAATTCTCCAAGCCAAAATCTGTGCTCCCTATTATTGACTCCTTCTCTTCTCAATCCAATAGGAGAGGACTAGGATACAATAAAATGGAAGCAGGAGAAGGGAGTGGAGAAAAGAGCAGGGGTAAGGCTAAGCCTCAAACCACCTTTCAAAAGGTATTACTCCCTTCCAACAGGTATGACCATGAAAGCATGTTTGGTCACTAGAAGAATGGAAGTACCTATAGGAAGGAAAACACTCCTTCCCATAGTGGAAGAAAGGGAATGGGATTGAGTGCTATGAAGGACCACCATGAGGAAATTCAAATGGCCCAACCTGGACCATTTGTATTTGGTAAATCAGCCCCTTCATTCAAGAATAAGAAAGCAGGCCCTTCTAAGGTTGATTCAGCCAAGAACATGACTGTTGTCAAATCAGTGGACATGTCTAATTGCTCAGTGTCTAATGCCATCAAAACTTGCATTGCCCAAAAGCCAAAGCAAGTTGATGCCATTAATATAAAGACCACTAAGACTTTCCACAGATTGACTTTCAGCCAAATCCTTGCTGAAAGAAACAAGAGAAAAGTTGTTGTCTCTCCTCCTGAACATGTGGACTGTGTTGCACACCCCTCAAGAAATGTTCAGAAAAGGAGATACAACATTCATGAATGTTGGTGCTGTGGTAAAGTAGGACACTTTGTCATAGACTGTTGGCACAATCCTAATGTGCCATGTGCAAAGATGAGCCTTCCTGCAAAGGGTGCAGCTAGTGTAAGTTCATTTCATCATGCTAACAAGTACCTAGGGCTCAAAGCTATTTGGGCTCCTAAGGATAACTAAACTCCTTCTTGCAGGATAGTTCAAGTACCAGCCTCAACCAAATTTGGTACTTGGACAGTGGGTGCTCAAGGCACATGACAGGAACAAGAAATCTTCTACAGGACTACAAGATTGTGAAGAATGGACCCAAAGTTATCTTTGGGGGGGGGGGGGGGGCAGAAAAGGGATCATCCAAGAGAACAAATAATTGGAGATCATAATCAAGGTGTATTAACCAGAAGCAGTGTAAGACCACCCCCCTCCCCCCCCCCCCCCCCAGACCTGAACCGGGTTCAGGGAGGGGGATCTTACTGCCCAAAGATGGCCACTAGTGCTTCCCGGATGGCAAAGACCCACCCTCTCAAGCACTGAGTGGTCTCCTTATCAGGCACGAGAATCACAACATCACATCAGAACGCACAGCGGAAGCAATCAAAATGAACAAAACTAGCATACTGCTTATATTTACATATTTAAATGGGGCTGAAGCCTAATGTTTACAACCACTGCCTCGGGGGCTACAACGACTATAGAAAAAGACTCAAGGCTAGTCCTATACTCTAGGACTCACGTCTCGGAAGATAGGGGGAGAGGCTGGAGTGTCCGATCGAGCCATCTCTAAGGCTGGTAACTCATCCTGCGGTGCGGGGGCTACGTGTTGTTCCATCTCCTGTGATTGGTTATAAGAAATAACCATTAGTCACAGAGCTAAGTAGAAAACACATCCCCTCCCCGGATCAATATCCGGGGGGCGGGCTAAAGGACAGAAATAAATAGCCAAAGCAAAGAAGAGGGTTAGCAGCAGGTATTCATATATATATATATACACACGCATATATATATCTATAAATAGGGCCTCCCGCCCTACTATCCATAATTGCACAGTATAGTAAATACACAACACTATCTCGCGTATACTCGCACCCAGGTATTTAAACCTGCACACACACAAAAGACCCAGTGTCGACACAGTTTAGACCGCTTTATTTCAACCAGGGGAGCTAACCCCGCGGGCCTCACCGATGTGGTCGTCGGTGACAGTGGCCAGTCTTGCCACTTCTGAGTGTAGTCGTATCCTATCACTCAGGCCCTCCTGTACAACTTGGTGTACTAACTGGATGTGAGAGACATCCGGCGAACCGATTTTTAGGTCGACCAGCGGAGGCAAAACTGCAGGTTCGGAGTGGTGATAACCTGCTGTGCACATCTCCCTGTCGCCATGAGTCGTCAACCCACCCGCACCGGTACGAACAGTCTGCGGGCGTGACCGACCTGCCACTTCCAAACAATCTTCAACTGCTTTAAATACAGAATAAGCGCTTTAAGACGCGCGACAACTTACTCAACCGGTCATACGACCTCTGACCGGGAGGATCAGCGGTATGAGGGCTCCTTACTTGGGGCTAACCTTGGAGGAGGGGTTCAACTCTAGGTTTTCCCCAACTAAGGCCTCGCAGAAGGGAGGATAAGCACCGCTTGCTAGCGTAGGACCAAAGTTAGCGCTGAATTAGAAAGTGCAATATAAGCAGTAAAATAGGCCGGAAGCAGGGGGCCATAATATCAGGACCAGTGCAAGACTGGAGAAATGAAAGTACTGAAAGCAGTAAATAAGGACTAGTGCGAGACTGGAGAAATGAAAGTACTGAAAGCAGTAAATCAGGACTAGTGCGAGACTGGGGAAATGAAAGTATTGAAAGCAGTAAATAAGAACCAGTGCGAGACTGGAGGAATGAAAGTACAGAAAGCAGTAAATTAATAATGGGTTAGTAGTCCAATCACTCCATAAGAGGAGGCTTCAACGTCGACTCCGTTCGTAGGAAGAGGTTCTGCTTTCTCCCCATTCATAGGGGTTCTACTCCGTTCCCAGGAGTTTATTTACGTTCCATGAGATTTAGTATTTTCCCTTTGCCGTGGATTCGTTCTTTTTTATTATCTCGTCATTTCTGCATTGCGGCGTCGCTCCGCGATTTCATCCCAATTTTTCGCGTCAATATTCTTAACTTAGTCGATTCCTTAGATCGATGCGCGTAATCTTTATTATACGTTAAAAAAATTATGCGTCGGGAGGACGCCGATTTATTCCGATGATTTCGCTCCCTTTCGGGCATTTATTTTTGCTTGTAAAAGCTTATTAGAGGAACAAAATAATATGCCACACTCCCCAACTTTAATAGTAGTTGTAAAACACCCTTAATTAGAGCCTATGATTTTTGGTGATTTTTCCCAACTCATTTGGCCTTTAATTTTCTTAAAATAAACCTTTGGTAGGGTTTTAAAAATAGTAAATGACTTCCTAAAATTCCCAAAAAATACAGGAGGTGCCCCTTAGAGTGAGGCACATTTTTCATTCAGGAAGGTTTTGCCCAAAATGCCCCATTTTTCGTCAGAAAAATGGGGAAGTGGGAAGGGACCGGAGAGTGGGGTGCGGTTAGAGGCAGGGAGAAGGCGCAGGGGTCTTGCACCCTGCGCCCTCCCGCGGCCCCCAAAATGGATCTGCGGCGGATCCGCTGTGGGGGGCACATAAGTTGAGGCGGGGGGCGGGAAACCAGGAAACAGGAGCCGCCCGATCTCCTGGGGGAGATCGTGCGGCTCCCGTTTGCTAAACGGGAGGCGGCCGCTGCCGCCACCGGGAAGCGGTCGGCTGGGGCCGGCGCCGCCCCCGGTAAGTGCGTCGGGGGCCGGCGACTCCTCCGGTGGTAGTCCGGCGGCCTGGCGCCGCCGGCTACCACAGGGAAAAAGAACAGAGAGGGGAGGGAGGCGGTGGCGAGGCTCGCTTCGCCGCCGCCTCCACTGGGAGGGCTCGCCCTGCCACCCCTGGCTGGCGCGCCGGGGAGAGGGTAGTCATTCGGCGGGGTTCCGGCGGCCTGGCGCCGGCGGCCTCCGTCGGGGGCGGGGTTTTACCCTGTACAGGAAACAGGAGCAGAGGCAGGGGTGTCCTGGGCCACGGGTGCCGCCGGGGCTGCGTCCTCCGGCGGCCCGGCCGTCTCCTTTCGCCGGCGTCGTGGTCCCTAAGTGGGGACCTGTTTCCCCAGCGCCACCACCGGCGCTAGGGGGGGGGGTTGGCTTCCACGGCCATGCCTCCACCCGAGCCTTGCAAGGCTCAGGGTGGTGATGGTGGTGCCTCGGCGATGGGGAGGGGGTCGGCCTGGCTCAGGGGAGTAGGAAGGAGGAGGGGAAGGTCCTCTACCTGTAGTGGAGGTGGAGCTCGGGAGGTGGAGGGACGGTGGTGGCTCGCCATGGAGAGGAAGGAGGGTGGTGGTTTGGATGGGCAGGGCTCCGGCAGGGGGGCTGGCTGAGCTAGACGACAGGGGAGAAGGAGGAGGAGGAGGCTGAGAGGGGGGGGGGGGGGGCACACTCAGGGAGGGGCTGAGCCCCTCCTTATATAGAGGATGGGTAGGCCTCCCCTCTCCTTCCTTTTAGACCACGTGGGCTAAAAGGAAGGGATGGGTGGGGGGAGATATTTTCTCCCCCCCCCCCCCTTCCCTTCTCTCTCCTGCCCCTTGCCCCAATAGGGGCTGCCTATACATTGGCAACCCCCTCCCTTGAGGGGAGGGGCTTCTCTCTCTCTCTCCCCCCCCCCTCTTTCTTTTCTCTTCTCAATAGGTTTCAAGCTTGGGGGGGGGGGGGGGGGGGGGGGGGGGGGGGGGGGGGGGGGGGGGGGGGGGGGGGGGGGGGGGGGGGGGGGGGGGGGGGGGGGG
>JAWHQI010002724.1:0-27254 GCA_033032865.1 Dactylorhiza incarnata
GAGCGATCTCAGCCTCAACAGAAACACGCGACCTTCAGATTTCGGATTGTCGGCGAAATCCCTTTTCACCATAATGTCAGACCGTCAGTTCCCCTTGGAGACCGCTCCGATCATAGCGAGGATTCTCTATGGGAAGCCCTGGAGCAATCAAAGAGAGAAGCCGAGCGGGCTCAGCGGGCCACTGATCAGCGACTTGAAGAGATCAGTCGGACTTTAGCCAATACCGACTGAGCGATTAGTCCCGCAACAGGCCGCGACTAATCGGGCGGGTACCCCGGTCCTTCCTCCACCTCCTCCCTACTCGCTACCGCAAGTCGCTAACTTCCAGCTCCATCAAGAAGACCTGTGGCTAGGGAAAACTCTATCAAGCCGCGCACAACATGCCAGCTCGAGTCCTCGACTTCCAGGGAGCGACTTCCCATGCTGCCCGTCTTTCCTACCCGCCGGAGGGCGCGGCTCGTCTTTCCTACCCGCCTGAAGTGCCCATCCATCACTCCTACCGCCAGAAGCAGCCGCCCGGTCTTCTCATCAGGCGGCCTGTCCGCAAATAGCCGCAGCTCCAGCGGCTTATTACCCTACACCTCAATATGAAGACATGGAAGAGACCTCTCCCTTGTGGACGAAGTCAGGGGGGAACCTGCCCCTAATAATTTCAGGGAACCTCGCCTGCCAGCGTTCAATGGAGAGACTGACCCAACGGTTCATTTGCAAGCTTTTGAGTCAGCCGTTGCTCTCAGAACCCTGACCGATGCCACCAAATGCAAGCTTCTCGTAACCTCCTTTGAAGGACAAGCGAGGGAATGGTTCTATGGATTGCACCCCAGGTCGATCCATTGTTTCGCGGAGCTGCGAAAAGAATTCCTGCTAAGATTCTCCACCTCGAAGAAAAGAAAGAGTGGCCCGGCGGCCCTCTTTGATATAAAACAACGGGAAGGCGAAACATGGGCCCATTTTGTGGATCGATTCCAAAGAGAGATCATGAAATCCAGAATGTGGACCCGGAGCTGTATAGGGTTGCCCTCATCCATGGCCTGAGGGAGGGCCCCTAAATGAAGCAAATATAAGGGAGCCCAGGACTATCAAGAGATGATAGTCTGGCAAATATGTTTATCAGAGGAGAAGAAAAGAGCAATCCAGATTACGTCGCGAAGTTGGTAAGCGACAAGGAGCCATCAAATACATCCTTCCATCGTCCACCATCAAATCAGTCCCACTTCGAACCCCGCTCCCAAAGGGAGGAACTTCAAAAATAAACAACCATTTATGGCCATCAGCGATTTCAAGATCAGAAACCACCGCTGGCCATCGCTCCCGCTCCATCCGCTCTCCTTCCGCAGATAGCCGGTATACTTACCACAGTATGCCGCGCAGCCACCTCCAGTCCTTCCATCAACTCAATACGATAATTCGCAAGACTCGTTCACCCCCCTGAATGTCACCATGGACGAGGTAGTCCAAATTCTGCAAAAGAGGCCAGATTTCAAAAGGCCTGCTCCTCTGAAGTCGGATGTTCATAGTCGAAATCCGAACCTTTATTGTGAATACCATAAAGAGAGGGGACATTTGACTGATGATTGTCGGGCCCTTCGTCTGCTCATAGAAAGGCTCCTGGGAGAAGGAAAGCTCCGGGGTCTGATTCAGAAAGATAAAATTGCTGAGCCAGCCACCGAGAAGAGAAAGGAGAAAGAAACAGTAGAAGTGACCTGGGAGTGTGCCGACGTCGAGGACGCCGCTGTTATGGTGACATCCATCCCTCTACCGAATGCATCGAAGTCAATGATGTGGGCCCCTTGGGGGACATCTATTGTATCCATGGGGGAGCTGGAGCGGAATCATCTCGCAAAATCCAGTATTGCAAGAGTTCTAAAACAGGAAGTGGCAGCCACAACAAGTTCTCCTCCCGAAAGCACTGTCGTCACGTTTGGTCAGGATGACCTTCCCCCTAATGCTAATCCTTTCGATGACGCGGTGGTCATCAAGGCCGTCATCGAAAACTACACGGTCCACAAGATTCTGGTTGATACTGGCAGCTCCGTCAACCTCCTTTTCCGCCCAACTTTCGAGGCCCTGAAGAGTGGAAAGCAGCTGCTTTCCACCGATGGGCCCCTCTATGGCTTTTCTGGGGAGAAGAAGGAAGTAGAGGGTTCAGTGAAGCTCCTGGTCTCTCTTGGAGGGGTGATAAAGTTGGTCAATTTTGTGGTGGTGGACGCCCCGAGCAACTACTATGCTATCTTCGGGAGGCCGATTCTCAACGCATACAGAGCGGTAGTATCTACTTTTCACCTCGCTCTCAAGTTGCCGCAGAAGGGAAACAATATCGGGTCAGGAGCAACCCAAAGGTGGCTCGGGAGTGCTACGTCCGAACTGTCAACGTGATCACTGACGTTCCACTTCCCGAGGCCGAGGCTGAGGTTTTGATGATTGCTGAATCTTCAGGGCCTGCAGAGGAAGAGAAGGATCGAGAAGGGGCTCACTTGGAACCTGCCCAAGCGACCCAAGAAGTTCCTGTTGCTGAGGAGACAGAAAAGAAACTAGTCATCAACGCTGAATTACAAGAGGAGAAAGCGGAGCTAATCTCCTGCCTGCTGAAGAATCTGGATGTCTTCGCTTGGTCAGCGGAGGACATGTCAGGGTAGATCCGGACGTGGCTTGCCATCATCTCAATGTGTCTCCTGAGTTCAAGCCCGTCCAGCAGAAGAAAAGAGAAGTGGCGACCAAGCTGGCGTTGCCCATCAGAGAGGAGGTTTCCAAACTCCTAAAGCTGGTTTTATTTCTGAGATTCAATATCCCACGTGGATGTCGAACGTTGTAATGGTCAAAAAATCTGGTGGGAAGTGGCGCATGTGCGTAGACTTCACCAAACTCAATAAAGCGTGCCCTAAAGATTGTTACCCTTTGCCTCGGATAGATGTTTTGGTTGATTCCGCGGTTGGGTATGGTTTTATGAGTTTCCTCGATGCCTTCTCTGGGTATCATCAAATCAAAATGCATAAACCTGATATCCCGCATACCTCATTCATCACGAACGATGGGTGTTACTGTTATCTCGTAATGCCTTTCGGTCTCAAAAATGCGGGCGCAACATACCAACGAATGATGGATACCGTTTTTAAAAAATCAAAAGGGCAGGAACCTCGAAGTCTACGTTGATGACCTTCTTCTAAAAAGCAAAACATTCTCGTTACACTTGGAAGACCTCGTAGAGACGTTCGCTACTCTACGGAGGTTCAAGTTAAAACTAAACCCATTAAAATGTGTATTCGGAGCAAGCAAAGGAAAATTTCTCGGGCATCTTTTAACTCCTGATGGCCTTGCGCCAAACCCGGATAAAGTGAAAGCTATCCTTGATATGACCCCTCCTCAAAATACTAAAGAAGTTCAACAACTTGGGGAAGACTGGCAGGATTGAGCAGGTTTATCTCTAAATCTGGAGATAAAAGTGCCCCATTCTTCAAAATACTACGAGGGGGATCGAAATTCGAATGGAGCAAAGAATGTGACAGGGCTTTCGAGCAGTTAAAGGAGCAATTAACTTCAACTCCGTTACTTCAAAGTCCCCGTGAGGGGGAGAATCTTTTCTTATATCTGGGAGTCGGACCAGATGCAGTAAGTTCTGTCCTCGTTCGGGAGGAAAAGAGAAGCAGTTTCCAATATATTACGTTAGCCACATCCTTAAAGATGCAGAAACCAGATATTCGATCCTGGAGAAGCTGGCCTTGGCTTTGGTCATGTCATCACGAAGGCTCCGCCCTATTTTCAGGCTCATCCCATTCAGGTGTCTCGATCATCCACTAAAAAGTATCTTAGAAAAGCCGGATCATTCAGGAAGGTTGGCTAAATGGGCAATTGAGCTAAGCGAGTTCGAAATATCATACGTTCCCAGAACGGCAATAAAGGCACAAGTATTGGCAGATTTCTTGGTGGACACGACGGAGTCTAATCCAGAACAGAGAGTACAATCTCCCTTGGCTTGGATCATTTATGTGGATGGGGCTTCTGGCAGAAACTCCGTGGAGCCGGAGTGGTTCTGATCAGTCCAAATGGCATCAGGCTAGAGCAAGCTATCAAATTCTTCTTTCCGGTTACCAATAATCAGGCAGAGTACGAGGCACTTCTAGCTGGCTAAGGCTTGCGAAAGAGCTGGGATAGAATATGTAGTGTCAAAACTGATTCATTGTAATGGCCTCTCAGGTCTTGGGAAATTATGAAACAAGGGAGCCGACTCTGCAAAAATACTTGATATTGGCAAAAAGGAAATTGGAGATTCAAATCGTTTATCATTGAGCACATTCCGAGAGAACAAAACAATGGAGGCAGATGAATTGTCAAAGTTCGGTCTTCCATCAGGGGGAGTGACCTCAGAACTTTTTCACCCGGCAATAGATGAGGCAGAACTAATGCAAATCGATCATAACCCTTCGTGGAAGGATCCTTACGAGCTGTTTCTGTCAAAAGGGGAGTTCATCATTCTATCAAAGATCGGAGAAGGTTCAAAGAAAGGCGCTTATTATATCTGATAACAGGAGTTCTCTATAGAAAAACTTTGATTTCCCCTCAGCACGATGTGTTCCGAAAGAAGAGGTCCCTATTATACTTCAAGAAGTTCATTCTGGGGAGTGCGGTAGCCATTCAGGGGCCAAAACTTTAAAAAAAGGATCCTGCGGCAGGGATATTTTTGGCCAACTATGAGGAAGGATGCCGAAGTATTTGCTAAGCGGTGTGTGCAGTGTCAGAAGTTCGCTCCTCTTCAGCATTTGCCTGCCCAGTCACTCAGATCAATAACCGCGCCATGGCCTTTTGCAGTATGGGGGATGGGTCTTATGGGGCCTTTTCCAATGGCCAGTGGTCAGCGACGCTTTATCATTGTAATGATCGACTATTTCAGTAAGTGGATCGAGGCCAAAGCATTAGCGAAAACTACTACCCAAATTGTCAGAAACTTCATCTGGGGGGAAATAGTTTGCCGGCATGGAATACCGTTGGCAATCGTCACCGATAATGGTCCACAGTTCAATAATCCAGAGATGAAAAATTTTGTGATCAGGTCGGATTGATCTTCGGTTCGCCTCGGTACATCATCCGAGAACAAATGGGCAAGTAGAAGCAGCAAACAGGCAAATCCGACAACTCTTGATGAAAAGAGTCCTAAATCAAAAAGGAAACTGGGCGGATCAGCTTCCTTCCATTCTTTGGACTCTTCGTACTACCCCGTCCTCAGCCACAGGGGAGACACCATTCAAGTTGTCTCATGGCTCGGAGGCCGTCGTTCCTGTAGAGTTTGAGGTGGTCACTCCAAGATTTATGTTCGGAAAAGAAGGAGGAGAAGCATGGGTAGAATGCAATGACGAGGCTCTCAAGTGTAGTTTGGACCTAATCGAAGAACTTCAGGATGAGGCTACAATCAGGCAAGAAGAGGTCAAAAGAAGGATGGCAAAGTACTTTGACAAAAATGTCAGGGTAAAACATTTTGCGGTCGGCGACCTTGTGTTAAAGAAAGTTGATGCAGCGGCCCGAACGGGTAGCGTCGGGAAGCTAGATCCGAATTGGGCTGGACCTTTCATCATCAAGGAGGTACTAAAAAGTGGAGCTTATCACCTCCAAACAAGTGACGGAGAAGACATCCCGCGCACCTGGAGTGGCGACGACCTCAAACGGTTCTATCCTTGAAATGTCCTTTTTATTCCTGCAATTTTTTGAGATATTTTAATAAAAAGCACCATACTGACACTTCTCCATGTCTGATATTTCCCTCTTTGTACTCTCTCATATCTATCAAACTCACTGAACCGCGGAGACATCGCCAAGTTCTGCTTGAACTCCCTCGGATTGTAGTCATTAGCGTAAAACCATAAAGATCGTGTGTAGCGGGGAGTTTTCGCACACATGTAGTGGTGGCTTGCCAATTCCCGAGCGGTGGTCTTCAGAACCTTGGATCCCGGCGGATATCCGACACACCCCTGCATCAAGGGAGGTCTAGGTGAATGTTGGCTCTATCATGCCCCGAGGGGATATAATTACAGCTGTGATGATCCTTCTGAGGAAAGCAATGTCGGTATAGCCCCCGCGGCATAACCACACCTGCCCAACTGATCATCTTAGTCTGTGACTATCGAATACTCCAAGGTACTCTCGAGCGATGCCTAGGCGGGACCCACAACTAAGTTGATCTCTCTGAGGAAAGCAATGTCGGTATAGCCCCCGCGGCATAACCACACCTGCCCAATTGATCAACTCGGCTTGTAACCCTAGGCAAGAGAGCAGCCGAGTCGCTTACAGCCCTTATGACCACTTGAGGAAAGCAATGTTCGCCGCCTAGGCCCACCTGCCCACTTGGTCGTCTGGGTCTGTACTTTCTTCTCTTTATTTATACAGCTTTTATGACCGCTTGAGGAAAGCAATGTTCGCCGCCTAGGCCCACCTGCCCACTTGGTCATCTGAGTCTGTAGTCATCTTTATAACATTATAAGAGATTATCTCATTCCATATGGTCACTATAGACCGTTTGGAGAAGAAAGCAGGATTCCTATACATATAGCACAAACCGGACGACTTGATGATCAAACCGTGCGGTTTGAAATAAGCAGATACCAAGCCTTTCAGGCGGTCTGGTTAATAAACCAGGCGGTCTGGTAATTAAACCAGGCGGTCTCAAAATTAGCAGGTTCCAAGGTTGTCATGCGGCTCAATCTTTCAAACCGGACGGCTTGAAATAAAACTGGGTATCATTAAGGTATCAAGCTGAATATCAGGGGAGCAAGCATAATCATGATCGACCGATCTTATCATCCGGATTATGAATTTTATCATCCTTATGGGTTTCCATTCAATCCGATCGGATAATCACAGGATCTTTTAAATCAGGCAGTAATAATTTTCACTGCAAGTATTATGCCTGCTCATCATACGAATTTAATGCACAGTTCGTGCGGCTTATTGTTCAAGACGGTTATAATTTTCACTGCAAGTATTATGCCTGCTCATCATACGAATTTAATGCACAGTTCGTGCGGCTTATTGTTCAAGACGGTTATAATTTTCACTGCAAGTATTATGCCTGCTCATCATACGAATTTAATGCACAGTTCGTGCGGCTTGTTGTTCAAGACGGTTATATTTTCACTGCAAGTATTATGCCTGCTCATCATACGAATTTAATGCACAATTCGTGCGGCTTATTGTTCAAGACGGTTATAATTTTCACTGCAAGTATTATGCCTGCTAATCGTACAAATTTAATATGCAGTTTGCGGATTAAGTACTAACCGCACGATCTATCGATTGGTCTTCTTGAGATCGGATATTCTCTTTATAGTCGCACGACTCGGTTATTTCAAAATACTGGATCGGTTATCTGATTGCATTCGCGAAGACTTGCCCTCTATCCCGGAAAGCAAGTATGCCGGGTCTAGTAGCAACCACGCGGCTTGATTGCGCCCGGTTTCCGGAATGTACACATTCGAAATAAGTCGGCTCTTCTTCAGAACGAATCAAATAAATTCGACGCGGATTAACAGGAGCGGGCTGTGCCAGTATTTTTCAGATACTTTAACGGAGTCTCGGGGAGATCGCTATCCAAACCGGATAGATTAAACACTAAGGCGCACGGCTTGGTAAGATTCAATACAGAGAAATCACAAGCAAATACAAATAAGTCGCAGAAGGTAGACGGACAGATAAGTAAAAACTTTTCATTTCAATAAAACGCTGTTTACATTGTATTTTAAGCCGTCCGGCTAACAACATCAAGCCGGCGGCTATTCAAAATAAAAAACAAAATACATCTATTGATCGTGCGACTTGAGTTTCTTAGATGCAGGAGCACTTGAATGTTCGCTGCCGTCGACCGAAACATCGGGAAAATAGCCTTCGCTGCCCGACGAGGATGAGCTGCTCAACTCGCCCGACTTGCGACCAGCATCTTCTTCAGAATCGCTGGGTTCGGACTCTGAGCTACCTTCACCACTCTTGGCCGCTTCGGGTTCTTCGGCCTCGACGTCCTCATCTTCACTCTCTTCCGAGCTGGATCCATCGACCTTGTTCTTCCCCTTGGCCTTCCGCCTGATCTTTTCCAGCTTCTTCTGCAAGGTCGGATAAGCATCCGAAAAGGTGAAATGCTCAAAACCGGGCGCAAACCCTTTGAGCTCCCGCAAGCGGTTAAAAGCATTTTCAATTCCCTCGGCGACATGAGGGAAGAGTTCTTGCTGATAAACCGGGTCGGTCTCATCATATTTAGCCTGCAAAAGAAGAGAGTAAGGTAAGACCGGGCGGTTTGAGAACATCGGTATTAAAGCTGGCCAGGTGATAACTTACCAACTCGGCTTCCTTTAACCGCTCATTCTCCTTTTTTAATTCGGCGATTTCCTTCTCTTGAAGGCTGTTATCTCTGATCAACCTTTTCAGGGTCATCCCCATAAAGGCGTTTGTGGTAAAACTCTCGGCAGCTACCCGCGCGGCCTCCCTGGCGAGCTCCTCCACAGGAACTTTCCTTAGCCTCCTGAAGTTCCGCCGGCCGAACATGCCAATGCTGGCGGCCTCAGCATGCCGACCCGACTTCTCGCTCGCCCAGTGGGGAAGCGCGGTAGAGATCTGGACGCTGTCGCCGTTCGGGTGCCAGGTCAAAACCGGGCAGCCCTTCAGGTCCTTCACCTTGCTGAAAGATCGGAGGGCGGCGAAGTCGCCCAAGGAGCCCGAATCCTCCCCATCAGATGGCAGCGGCTTGTTCCTGGCTTGCCTCTTTCTTTTCTCCGTCTGGGTCAGGACCAGACCGGACGGACTGACCGGCTTGTTAACAGGAACCACGGCTTGGGCTATAAAACAAGAAGAGTCAGCACAAGAAATCAAGCGGTTAGCATTCAAGTCGGAGGCAAAGAGAAGCTTACTATCTTCAAGCCGAACGTTCTCCAGTTCGGCAAGCAGAGGGATGTAGTAGCTTATGTTAAGCCGCTCATCCTTGAGGAGCTTACAGATCCCTTTCTCCACCTCGCTGATTGGCACTGGCTGAAAAGCCTCCTCAGGCCGCACCTGCGGGTTCGGGTTCAACAGGCCCAGCCGGCCTTCGAAGATCAGGTACCTCTCCGACCAGGCAGTTACCTTGTTCGCCAGGTTGACCATCTTCAACCCGCGGCAACCGAAGTAGAGGTGGCCTTTGAAGACGTCCGATTCAGAGTCCGGGATGGCCCGAACTGAGAATATCTTCCTGAAGAGATCCATGGAGAAGCGGACTCTCTCAGATCGAAGGTAAGAGATAAAGCTGCATATCCCGGCCATCGAGTTGGGAGAAATCTGGCCCGGAACAACTCCATAGTGGTCGAAGACCATGGCGAGCTCCATTGGGATCGGGAATTTGAATCCGCAATCGAAGTGATCGATTGGGATCGCGATGAGGTTTGGACCGGACGAGTTCATCCGCTCATCACGGAGCGGAAGTCGCGCAAGCAGCGGGCTGTCGACCATATGTTTTTCAACGAACTCGTCCAATTCGGCTTTCGTTAATCGACACTCCTCAAGATCAGCAGAGTGGAAGGCAACGGCGGCTTCAGAGCGGGTAGCTGGGGTCTTCGCAGGTCGCTTCGACTGGCGCTTTGCTCCCATCTCGAAATTCTGGTAAGAAGAACTTCGGAAGGACGCTACTTATAAGAACGGATGATCTGCACTTAGCAAAGGTCAAATCGCGGCTAGATGATCAACCCGCGCGAATATATCATCACAAAAGTCAGCGATAGATTGCATAAATTGAAAAAAGCGAATTACAAAGCCACGAAGGCAAGCCGAGCGGCTTATGAAAAATAACTCAGGCATCAATCAACAGCATGAAGGCTAAAATAGTAAAATTGAATATTGAAGCCGCACGGCCTGAGTAAACAGGTCGAATATCACAAAATCAGATTCAGGCGAATTATCCAAAGGACCGAATTGAAACCATATTACAAAGTTGTATCCCAAAACCGCTCATTACTGGCGGGTATCGTTCGGTTCGTCCTCTCTGTGAAGCCGCGCGACATGATCGCCAATCTGAAGGACAGTCCCCTGCATTTGGTTCATATTATGATTAAGGCGGTTGATCATGCTATGAATCCGCGCGGCGTCTCTCTCCACTCGCGACGCAGGAATCGTGCGAGTAGGTAAGTTCGCTGCGGACTCATGAACACTAGCAACTGGGCGGATTGTCCCGGCTGCAGGAAGAGACGAGCTCGTCCCTGCATCCGGGCGGATTGACCCTCGCCGGCCTTCATCAACCGTGTTTAAAGGGCGCCGACTTCCGCCGGCTTCCTTGGCCAGATGCAGGTATTTGTCCCTATAGTAGGCACAGTCATCTTCGAGCTTGCGGACTTCCTTCTTCCCGCGATCAATCCGGGCGGTCAGCGCTGCCACCTGGTCCTGCTGCTCCTTCTCTTTCTCCCGGCGCTCTCTCCGCTCGGCTTCCAGCTCTACCCGAATCGCGGCTTTCTCGTCCTGGGCGACTTTCTCCCTCTCCTCCACTGCCCTCAGCTGCTTGGCAAGCGTCTCCAGATTCTTCTGAAGCCGGGACATCTCGGTCTCCATCCGAGTATCCGGGAGAGGGGAGCGCAGTAGAGGTGGTTCAAAGGGAGGAAGGTAGGACACCAGTTCGCCCGACTCCAGGATGGAATCACGATCATCTACAAAAAGAGAAACAGTCAAAAATTGTTCAACATGAAACCGCTTTCATTAAATTCTCCTCGCTTACGAGCCGCGGCGGTTTGAATTGAACTCGGGCGGGCAGGTCGCCTTGTTAGCTCGGTATCGAATTTCCTGCGTTGTTCTCTCCACGATCTTTCACTTTGCCTCCGCTTAGCAGCAGAGAATTGAGTAGCGGAGGGAAAGAAGCTAGGCGATGAATTCAATAACGCAGCGCGCGACTTGTTTCGAGGTCGCGGCATGAAAAAACGAACGGAATGGAAATCCGCTGCCTTTTTACCTTGAAGCAAGAGGTTGGGCTGCGGCGGGGGCGGCCTGGCGAGTTGATCTCTTACCCGCTCCGCCTTCACCTGCATAAATCGCAGACCGGCAATCACGGGATCGACAGAGGCCGGTATGGATTCTGCAGCCGCGACCTTAGGGAGGATGGTCTCCTTAAGGCTGGTCGCATCCTCGGACAGAGCGGATCTTTTTTCCCCTGGCGGGTTGGCAGCCTGCAGTTCGGCGGAAGTTCTCAGCTGGTCATCCTGCTTCTGAAAAGAGTCAAAATCTTTGAGAAGGTCGCTCACAGAAATACTATGCGCATCAACCAGAGCCTGGTCGTTCGGCTGAGGGGAGGGAGTGGTCAGGCCTTCCGAGACCTCATTCTCACGCGATTTGCCCTGCAGCCTGACCGCTCTCGATTTACCAGAGGCCGCCTTATTCTTGGCCTTAAGCTTCTTCATTTTTTGGAGGAGCCTGTCCGCAGCGGACTCCTCCATCTTCCTCTTCTTCGACTTCGGGACAGTTGGCTTGTCCGGGCTGTCCTCAACATTGATTATGGGAGAATCCAGACCGTCCGGCTTGGGGGAGTCAACTGCTTCTCCCGCTTCATCCCTTATCTTCAAATGAAAGACCCCTGACGGGGTAACTTCCATCTTGAAGGACTCATCCCCGTCGCCTTTCGGGGAAGCAGCTTCCAGGTCTGTCCTACCCGGTGGAGAAGGCGGGTTGTTTCCCTGGACAGAGAAGATTGGGGGCGGGTTCGAGCTGCCCGCTCCATCCTTAGTCGGCGGGTTCGAGCTACCACCTCATCCTTAGTCGGCGGAACAACTGCTGGCTCAGGGAGCAGTTCGGTCGGTCTATCCTCCTGTTTAGATGATAAAGCAATTGTTAAACCTACAGGCAGGTCGGTCGGTTTATTCGTAAAGGCAATTGTTACCGTCTTATCAGGCCGCTTCGTCTTCTTCTTCTTCTTCTCTTTCGAGCGGTCTCTATCACGGTTCTTTCCGGACTTCTCAAGAAGCTCGAGTTCAGCCATCAGGTTCACCCTCTTTCTCGAGTTGAGCAAACCGAAAGTTCTAACCGCAACAGGCGAATAGTGACTCGTGGTAACAATAGAGTTATGCCAGAGTCGAAGCTTCTGGAGCATTTATAACCAACAGGGTGAAGTCGGCGCGATCTCCGGCTAGCACTGATATTTTCGAAATCTTCACGGAAATTTAAAAATATGCGGGGATTATGTTTACCCGGGAAACCGCTTCCAGGAGGGTTACTCCCAGACCGCGCGGTTTGCGGGTCTAAGTCGCCCGGTTCAGGTCAAACGAGGTCTATCGGCTCCGGCTAGCACAGGCCGGGCGGTCTGTGACAACTCAGGCCGCCTCCAAGTACTAAAGGTAATCAGAGCCCAAGTCCAACAGGACAAGCCGCGGTCTCAAGTCGGAAGTCGCGCGGCCTATGCAATAGAGGCAGCCAAGGTCCAAAATCAAAGAACAAGCCGCGGTTTCATAGCAGAGACCGAGCGGGTAGCCTCATCGCCTTGGCCTCCTCATCTCTAGCTACTGGTCAGACAAGTCGGAAGGGCAAGCCGCCAAGTCGCGCGGCTTATTTACTTCTCCTTTTTGTGTATCCCGTCACCGCCTGCCCGTTTCTCCTGTACCGGGCAGGCGGTTATTTTATCCCTGCCCGCTCGGGCAGGCCCCCAAGCCTATAAATAGGGGGCGGCACTGTTCACAAGGCACGCACACTTGAATCTTGGAGCTCGCTTGTTTGAGCTGCGGACTCAAGTTTCCCGTCTTGCGGACTGTCTGACCGGCCGGCTTCTTTTTTCCTGCACTTGCAGCCCGCTGTAACCTCTTTTTTGTAATCAAAGGAAAGCCCGTCGCAAGAGTGGCATTCGCCGCGGCGGGCGAAGTCTGGTTTTGACCGCTGCCAGCGGTCTCCCTTTTTCTACTTAAAAAGTAACCGACAACCCGCAGCCTCCGGTTTCCTTCGGAGGAGCGATCTCAGCCTCAACAGGCAAAATCTGGACAACCGAATCAAAAGATATAGCTGTTTGAAGTTTAGGTGCAGTTGGAGCTAAATCCCACATTACCACTATAACTCAATGTATATCGACCACCAAATGAACTAGATTGGGTAAAACTTGCTCTCCATGGAATGTATGCCCGGAGCTCATTTCGAAGAGGTTTTGTGAGCAAAAATCAGACAACCTGATCAAAAGTTATGGCTGTTTACCCGGAAACCGCTTCAAGGAGGGTTACTCCCAGACCGCGCGGTTTGCGGGTCTAAGTCGCCCGGTTCAGGTCAAACGAGGTCTGCCGACTCCGGCTAGCACAGGCCGGGCGGTCTGTGACAACTCAGGCCGCCTCCAAGTACTAAAGGTAATCAGAGCCCAAGTCCAACAGGACAAGCCGCGGTCTCAAGTCGGAAGTCGCGCGGCCTATGCAATAGAGGCAGCCAAGGTCCAAAGTCGAAGAACAAGCCGCGGTTTCATAGCAGAGCCCGAGCGGGTAGCCTCATCGCCTTGGCCTCCTCATCTCTAGCTACTGGTCAGACAAGTCGGAAGGGCAAGCCGCCAAGTCGCGCGGCTTATTTACTTCTCCTTTTTGTGTATCCCGTCACCGCCTGCCCGTTTCTCCTGTACCCGGGCAGGCGGTTATTTTATCCCTGCCCGCTCGGGCAGGCCCCCAAGCCTATAAATAGGGGGCGGCACTGTTCACAAGGGACAGACACACTTGAATCTGGAGCTCGCTTGTTTGAGCTGCGGACTCAAGTTTCCCGTCTTGCGGACTGTCTGACCGACCGGCTTCTTTTTTCCTGCACTTGCAGCCCGCTGTAACCTCTTTTTGTAATCAAAGGAAAGCCCGTCGCAAGAGTGGCATTCGCCGCGGCGGGCGAAGTCGGTTTTGACCGCTGCCAGCGGTCTCCCTTTTTTCTACTTAAAAAGTAACCGACAACCCGCAGCCTCCGGTTTCCTTCGGAGGAGCGATCTCAGCCTCAACAGAAACACGCGACCTTCAGATCGCGGATTGTCGGCGAAATCCCTTTTCCACTATAATGTCAGACCGTCAGTTCCCCCTTGGAGACCGCTCCGATCATAGCGAGGATTCTCTATGGGAAGCCCTCGAGCAATCAAAGAGAGAAGCCGAGCGGGCTCAGCGGGCCACTGATCAGCGACTTGAAGAGATCAGTCAGGCTTTAGCAATACTGACTGAGCGATTAGTCCCGCAACAGGCCGCGACTAATCGGCGGGTACCCCGGTCCTTCCTCCACCTCCTCCCTACTCGCTACCGCAAGTCGCTAACTTCCAGCTCCATCAAGAAGACCCTGTGGCTAGGGAAAATTTCTATCAAGCCGCGCACAACATGCCAGCTCGAGTCCTCGACTTCCAGGGAGCGACTTCCCATGCTGCCCGTCTTTCCTACCCGCCTGAAGTGCCCATCCATCACTCCTACCCGCCAGAAGCAGCCGCCCGGTCTTCTCATCAGGCGGCCTGTCCGCAAATAGCCGCAGCTCCAGCGGCTTATTACCCTACACCTCAATATGAAGACATGGAAGAGACCTCTCCCTTTGTGGACGAAGTCAGGGGGGAACCTGCCCCTAATAATTTCAGGGAACCTCGCCTGCCAGCGTTCAATGGAGAGACTGACCCAACGGTTCATTTGCAAGCTTTTGAGTCAGCCGTTGCTCTCAGAACCCTGACCGATGCCACCAAATGCAAGCTTCTCGTAACCTCCTTTGAAGGACAAGCGAGGGAATGGTTCTATGGATTGCACCCCAGGTCAATCCATTGTTTCGCGGAGCTGCGAAAAGAATTCCTGCTAAGATTCTCCACCTCGAAGAAAAGAAAGAGTGGCCCGGCGGCCCTCTTCGATATAAAACAACGGGAAGGCGAAACATGGGCCCATTTGTGGATCGATTCCAAAGAGAGATCATGGAAATCCAAAATGTGGACCCGGAGCTGTATAGGGTTGCCCTCATCCATGGCCTGAGGGAGGGCCCCCTAAAGTTTGAAGCAAATATAAGGGAGCCCAGGACTTATCAAGAGATGATAAGTCTGGCAAATATGTTTATCAGAGGAGAAAAGAGCAATCCAGATTACGTCGCGAAGTTGGTAAGCGACAAGGAGCCATCAAATACATCCTTCCATCGTCCACCATCAAATCAGTCCCACTTCGAACCCCGCTCCCAAAGGGGGAGGAACTTCAAAAATAAACAACCATTTATGGGCCATCAGCGATTTCAAGATCAGAAACCACCGCTGGCCATCGCTCCCGCCCCATCCGCTCTCCTTCCGCAGATCATGCCGGTATACTTACCACAGTATGCCGCGCAGCCACCTCCAGTCCTTCCATCAACTCAATACGATAATTCGCAAGACTCGTTCACCCCCCTCAATGTCACCATGGACGAGGTAGTCCAAATTCTGCAAAAGAGGCCAGATTTCAAAAGGCCTGCTCCTCTGAAGTCGGATGTTCATAGTCGAAATCCGAACCTTTATTGTGAATACCATAAAGAGAGGGGACATTTGACTGATGATTGTCGGGCCCTTCGTCTGCTTATAGAAAGGCTCCTGGGAGAAGGGAAAGCTCCGGGGTCTGATTCAGAAAGATAAAATTGCTGAGCCAGCCACCGAGAAGAGAAAGGAGAAAGAAACAGTAGAAGTGACCTGGGAGTGTGCCGACGTCGAGGACGCCGGCTGTTATGGTGACATCCATCCCTCTACCGAATGCATCGAAGTCAATGATGTGGGCCCCTTGGGGGACATCTATTGTATCCATGGGGGAGCTGGAGCGGAATCATCTCGCAAATCCAGTATTGCAAGAGTTCTAAAACAGGAAGTGGCAGCCACAACAAGTTCTCCTCCCGAAAGCACTGTCGTCACGTTTGGTCAGGATGACCTTCCCCCTAATGCTAATCCTTTCGATGATGCGGTGGTCATCAAGGCCGTCATCGAAAACTACACGGTCCACAAGATTCTGGTTGATACTGGCAGCTCCGTCAACCTCCTTTTCCGTCCAACTTTCGAGGCCCTGAAGACTGGAAAGCAGCTGCTTTCCACCGATGGGCCCCTCTATGGCTTTTCTGGGGAGAAGAAGGAAGTAGAGGGTTCAGTGAAGCTCCTGGTCTCTCTTGGGGGGTGATAAAGTTGGTCAATTTTGTGGTGGTGGACGCCCCGAGCAACTACTGTGCTATCTTCGGGAGGCCGATTCTCAACGCATACAGAGCGGTAGTATCTACTTTTCACCTCGCTCTCAAGTTCGCCGCAGAAGGGAAACAATATCGGGTCAGGAGCAACCCAAAGGTGGCTCGGGAATGCTACGTCCGAACTGTCAACGTGATCACTGACGTTCCACTTCCCGAGGCCGAGGCTGAGGTTTTGATGATTGCTGAATCTTCAGGGCCTGCAGAGGAAGAGAAGGATCGAGAAGGGGCTCACTTGGAACCTGCCCAAGCGACCCAAGAAGTTCCTGTTGCTGAGGAGACAGAAAAGAAACTAGTCATCAACGCTGAATTACAAGAGGAGGAGAAAGCGGAGCTAATCTCCTGCCTGCTGAAGAATCTGGATGTCTTCGCTTGGTCAGCGGAGGACATGTCAGGGGTGGATCCGGACGTGGCTTGCCATCATCTCAATGTGTCTCCTGAGTTCAAGCCCGTCCAGCAGAAGAAAAGAGAAGTGGCGACCAAGCTGGCGTTGCCCATCAGAGAGGAGGTTTCCAAACTCCTAAAAGCTGGTTTTATTTCTGAGATTCAATATCCCACGTGGATGTCGAACGTTGTAATGGTCAAAAAATCTGGTGGGAAGTGGCGCATGTGCGTAGACTTCACCAAACTCAATAAAGCGTGCCCTAAAGATTGTTACCCTTTGCCTCGGATAGATGTTTTAGTTGATTCCGCGGTTGGGTATGGTTTTATGAGTTTCCTCGATGCCTTCTCTGGGTATCATCAAATCAAAATGCATAAACCTGATATCCCGCATACCTCATTCATCACGAACGATGGGTGTTACTGTTATCTCGTAATGCCTTTCGGACTCAAAAATGCGGGCGCAACATACCAACGAATGATGGATACCGTTTTTAAAAATCAAAAGGGCAGGAACCTCGAAGTCTACGTTGATGACCTTCTTCTAAAAAGCAAAACATTCTCGTTACACTTGGAAGACCTCGTAGAGACGTTCGCTACTCTACGGAGGTTCAAGTTAAAACTAAACCCATTAAAATGTGTATTCGGAGCAAGCAAAGGAAAATTTCTCGGGCATCTTTTAACTCCTGATGGCCTTGCGCCAAACCCGGATAAAGTGAAAGCTATCCTTGATATGACCCCTCCTCAAAATACTAAAGAAGTTCAACAACTTGGGGGAAGACTGGCAGGATTGAGCAGGTTTATCTCTAAATCTGGAGATAAAAGTGCCCCATTCTTCAAAATACTACGAGGGGGATCGAAATTCGAATGGAGCAAAGAATGTGACAGGGCTTTCGAGCAGTTAAAGGAGCAATTAACTTCAACTCCGTTACTTCAAAGTCCCCGTGAGGGGGAGAATCTTTTCTTATATCTGGGAGTCGGACCAGATGCAGTAAGTTCTGTCCTCGTTCGGGAGGAAAAGAGGAAGCAGTTTCCAATATATTACGTTAGCCACATCCTTAAAGATGCAGAAACCAGATATTCGATCCTGGAGAAGCTGGCCTTGGCTTTGGTCATGTCATCACGAAGGCTCCGCCCCTATTTTCAGGCTCATTCCATTCAGGTAGTCTCGGACCATCCACTAAAGAGCATCTTGGAAAAGCCGGATCATTCAGGAAGGTTGGCTAAATGGGCAATTGAGCTAAGCGAGTTCGAAATATCATATGTTCCCAGAACGGCAATAAAGGCACAAGTATTGGCAGATTTCTTGGTGGACACGACAGAGTCTAATCCAGAACAGAGAGTACAATCTCCCTTGGCTTGGATCATTTATGTGGATGGGGCTTCTGGCAGAAACTCCGTGGGAGCCGGAGTGGTTCTGATCAGTCCAAATGGCGTCAGGCTGGAGCAGGCTATCAAATTCTTCTTTTCAGTTACAAATAACCAGGCCGAATACGAAGCATTCTTGGCTGGCTTGAGACTCGCGAAGGAGCTTGGGATAGAACATGTTCATGTGAAAACTGATTCTCTTGTGATGGCCTCGCAGGTTCTGGGGAATTATGAAACAAGAGAACCGATGTTGAGAAAATATCTATTCCTAGCGAAGAAAGAAATTGGGAGATTCAAATCCTTCATCATCGAACACATTCCGAGAACACAGAATGAAGAGGCAGACGAATTATCAAAGTTTGGTCTTCCATCCGGAGGGGTGACCTCAGAACTTTTTCATCCGGCAACAGATGGGACGGAAGAAGAGGAGCTCATGCAGATCGATCAAAATCCTTCCTGGAAAGATCCTTATGAACTATTTCTGTCAAAAGGGGAGTTTCATTCGTCAATCAAGGACAGAAATAGATTCAGAAGAAAGGCAGCGTACTACTACTTGATGGCAGGAGTCTTGTATAGGAAAACTCTGATTTCTCCCTCAGCACGGTGCGTTTCAGAAGAGGAGGTCCCGGCTATACTTCAGGAAATTCATTCGGGA
This sequence comes from Dactylorhiza incarnata, assembly GCA_033032865.1. Taxonomy (NCBI): domain Eukaryota; kingdom Viridiplantae; phylum Streptophyta; class Magnoliopsida; order Asparagales; family Orchidaceae; genus Dactylorhiza; species Dactylorhiza incarnata. Next base: position 18,527 of record JAWHQI010002724.1, read on the forward strand.
GAGTGCGGTAGTCATTCAGGAGCGAAGACTTTGGAGAAAAGGATCTTGCGGCAGGGATATTTTTGGCCGACCATGAGGAAAGATGCTGAAGCATTTGCCAGGCGATGTGTCCAGTGTCAGAAGTTCGCTCCTCTTCAGCATTTGCCTGCTCAGTCACTCAGGTCGATAACCGCGCCGTGGCCTTTTGCAGTATGGGGGATGGATCTTATGGGCCTTTTCCAATGGCCAGTGGTCAGCGACGCTTTATCATTGTAATGATCGACTATTTCAGTAAGTGGATCGAGGCCAAAGCATTAGCGAAAAACTACTACCCAAATTGTCAGAAACTTCATCTGGGGGAAATAGTTTGCCGGCATGGAATACCGCTGGCAATCGTCACCGATAATGGTCCACAGTTCAATAATCCAGAGATGAAAAATTTTTGTGATCAGGTCGGGATTGATCTTCGGTTCGCCTCGGTACATCATCCGAGAACAAATGGGCAAGTAGAAGCAGCAAACAGGCAAATCCGACAACTCTTGATGAAAAGAGTCCTAAATCAAAAAGGAAACTGGGCGGATCAGCTTCCTTCCATTCTTTGGACTCTTCGTACTACCCCGTCCTCAGCCACAGGGGAGACACCATTCAAGTTGTCTCATGGCTCGGAGGCCGTCGTTCCTGTAGAATTTGAGGTGGTCACTCCAAGAGTTATGTTCGGAAAAGAAGGAGGAGAAGCATGGGTAGAATGCAATGACGAGGCTCTCAAGTGTAGTTTGGACCTAATCGAAGAACTTCAGGATGAGGCTACAATCAGGCAAGAAGAGGTCAAAAGAAGGATGGCAAAGTACTTTGACAAAAATGTCAGGGTAAAACATTTTGCGGTCGGCGACCTTGTGTTAAAGAAAGTTGATGCAGCGGCCCGAACGGGTAGCGTCGGGAAGCTAGATCCGAATTGGGCTGGACCTTTCATCATCAAGGAGGTACTAAAAAGTGGAGCTTATCACCTCCAAACAAGTGACGGAGAAGACATCCCGCGCACCTGGAGTGGCGACGACCTCAAACGGTTCTATCCTTGAAATGTCCTTTTTATTCCTGCAGTTTTTTGAGATATTTTAATAAAAAAGCACCATACTGACACTTCTCCATGTCTGATATTTTCCTCTTTGTACTCTCTCATATCTATCAAACTCACTGAACCGCGGAGACATCGCCAAGTTCTGCTTGAACTCCCTCGGATTGTAGTCATTAGCGTAAAACCATAAAGATCGTGTGTAGCGGGGAGTTTTCGCACACATGTAGTGGTGGCTTGCCAATTCCCGAGCGGTGGTCTTCAGAACCTTGGATCCCGGCGGATATCCGACACACCCCTGCATCAAGGGAGGTCTAGGTGAATGTTGGCTCTATCATGCCCCGAGGGGATATAATTACAGCTGTGATGATCCTTCTGAGGAAAGCAATGTCGGTATAGCCCCCGCGGCATAACCACACCTGCCCAACTGATCATCTTAGTCTGTGACTATCGAATACTCCAAGGTACTCTCGAGCGATGCCTAGGCGGGACCCACAACTAAGTTGATCTCTCTGAGGAAAGCAATGTCGGTATAGCCCCCGCGGCATAACCACACCTGCCCAATTGATCAACTCGGCTTGTAACCCTAGGCAAGAGAGCAGCCGAGTCGCTTACAGCTCTTATGACCACTTGAGGAAAGCAATGTTCGCCGCCTAGGCCCACCTGCCCACTTGGTCGTCTGGGTCTGTACTTTCTTCTCTTTATTTATACAGCTTTTATGACCGCTTGAGGAAAGCAATGTTCGCCGCCTAGGCCCACCTGCCCACTTGGTCATCTGAGTCTGTAGTCATCTTTATAACATTATAAGAGATTATCTCATTCCATATGGTCACTATAGACCGTTTGGAGAAGAAAGCAGGATTCCTATACATATAGCACAAACCGGACGACTTGATGATCAAACCGTGCGGTTTGAAATAAGCAGATACCAAGCCTTTCAGGCGGTCTGGTAATTAAACCAGGCGGTCTCAAAATTAGCAGGTTCCAAGGTTGTCATGCGGCTCAATCTTTCAAACCGGACGGCTTGAAATAAAACTGGGTATCATTAAGGTATCAAGCTGAATATCAGGGGAGCAAGCATAATCATGATCGGCCGATCTTATCCTCCGGATTATGAATTTTATCATCCTTATGGTTTTCCATTCAATCCGATCGGATAATCACAGGATCTTTTAAATCAGGCAGTAATAATTTTCACTACAAGTATTATGCCTGCTCATCATACGAATTTAATGCACAGTTCGTGCGGCTTGTTGTTCAAGACGGTTATAATTTTCACTACAAGTATTATGCCTGCTCATCATACGAATTTAATGCACAGTTCGTGCGGCTTGTTGTTCAAGACGGTTATAATTTTCACTACAAGTATTATGCCTGCTAATCATACAAATTTAATACAGTTTGCGGATTAAGTACTAACCGAACGATCTATCGATTGGTCTTCTTGAGATCGGATATTCTCTTTATAGTCGCGCGACTCGGTTATTTCAAAATACTGGATCGGTTATCTGATTGCATTCGCGAAGACTTGCCCTCTATCCCGGAAAGCAAGTATGCCGGGTCTAGTAGCAACCACGCGGCTTGATTGCGCCCGGTTTCCGGAGTGTACAAATTCGAAATAAGTCGGCTCTTCTTCAGAACGAATCAAATAAATTCGACGCGGATTAACAGGAGCGGGCTGTGCCAGTATTTTTCAGATACTTTAACGGAGTCTCGGGGAGATCGCTATCCAAACCGGATAGATTAAACACTAAGGCGCACGGCTTGGTAAGTTCAATACAGAGAAATCACAAGCAAATACAAATAAGTCGCAGAAGGTAGACGGACAGATAAGTAAAAACTTTTCATTTCAATAAACCGCTGTTTACATTGTATTTTAAGCCGTCCGGCTAACAACATCAAGCCGGCGGCTATTCAAAATAAAAAACAAAATACATCTATTGATCGTGCGACTTGAGTTTCTTAGATGCAGGAGCACTTGAATGTTCGCTGCCGTCGACCGAAACATCGGGAGAATAGCCTTCGCTGCCCGACGAGGATGAGCTGCTCAACTCGCCCGACTTGCGACCAGCATCTTCTTCAGAATCGCTGGGTTCGGACTCTGAGCTACCTTCACCACTCTTGGCCGCTTCGGGTTCTTCGGCCTCGACGTCCTCATCTTCACTCTCTTCCGAGCTGGATCCATCGACCTTGTTCTTCCCCTTGGCCTTCCGCCTGATCTTTTCCAGCTTCTTCTGCAAGGTCGGATAAGCATCCGAAAAGGTGAAATGCTCAAAACCGGGCGCGAACCCTTTGAGCTCCCGCAAGCGGTTAAAAGCATTTTCAATTCCCTCGGCGACATGAGGGAAGAGTTCTTGCTGATAAACCGGGTCGGTCTCATCATATTTAGCCTGCAAAAGAAGAGAGTAAGGTAAGACCGGGCGGTTTGAGAACATCGGTATTAAAGCTGGTCAGGTGATAACTTACCAACTCGGCTTCCTTTAACCGCTCATTCTCCTTTCTTAATTCGGCGATTTCCTTCTCTTGGAGGCTGTTATCTCTGATCAACCTTTTCAGGGTCATCCCCATAAAGGCGTTTGTGGTAAAACTCTCGGCAGCTACCCGCGCGGCCTCCCTGGCGAGCTCCTCCACAGGAACTTTCCTTAGCCTCCTGAAGTTCCGCCGGCCGAACATGCCAATGCTGGCGGCCTCAGCATGCCGACCCGACTTCTCGCTCGCCCAGTGGGGAAGCGCGGTAGAGATCTGGACGCTATCGCCGTTCGGGTGCCAGGTCAAAACCGGGCAGCCCTTCAGGTCCTTCACCTTGCTGAAAGATCGGAGGGCGGCGAAGTCGCCCAAGGAGCCCGAATCCTCCCCATCAGATGGCAGCGGCTTGTTCCTGGCTTGCCTCTTTCTTTTCTCCGTCTGGGTCAGGACCAGACCGGACGGACTGACCGGCTTGTTAACAGGAACCACGGCTTGGGCTATAAAACAAGAAGAGTCAGCACAAGAAATCAAGCGGTTAGCATTCAAGTCGGAGGCAAAGAGAAGCTTACTATCTTCAAGCCGAACGTTCTCCAGTTCGGCAAGCAGAGGGATGTAGTAGCTTATGTTAAGCCGCTCATCCTTGAGGAGCTTACAGATCCCTTTCTCCACCTCGCTGATTGGCACTGGCTGAAAAGCCTCCTCAGGCCGCACCTGCGGGTTCGGGTTCAACAGGCCCAGCCGGCCTTCGAAGATCAGGTACCTCTCCGACCAGGCAGTTACCTTGTTCGCCAGGTTGACCATCTTCAACCCGCGGCAACCGAAGTAGAGGTGGCCTTTGAAGACGTCCGATTCAGAGTCCGGGATGGCCCGAACTGAGAATATCTTCCTGAAGAGATCCATGGAGAAGCGGACTCTCTCAGATCGAAGGTAAGAGATAAAGCTGCATATCCCGGCCATCGAGTTGGGAGAAATCTGGCCCGGAACAACTCCATAGTGGTCGAAGACCATGGCGAGCTCCACTGGGATCGGGAATTTGAATCCGCAATCGAAGTGATCGATTGGGATCGCGATGAGGTTTGGACCGGACGAGTTCATCCGCTCATCACGGAGCGGAAGTCGCGCAAGCAGCAGCGGGCTGTCGACCATATGCTTTTCAACGAACTCGTCCAATTCGGCTTTCGTTAATCGACACTCCTCAAGATCAGCAGAGTGGAAGGCAACGGCGGCTTCAGAGCGGGTAGCTGGGGTCTTCGCAGGTCGCTTCGACTGGCGCTTTGCTCCCATCTCGAAAATCTGGTAAGAAGAACTTCGGAAGGACGCTACTTATAAGAACGGATGATCTGCACTTAGCAAAGGTCAAATCGCGGCTAGATGATCAACCCGCGCGAATATATCATCACAAAAGTCAGCGATAGATTGCATAAATGAAAAAAGCGAATTACAAAGCCACGAAGGCAAGCCGAGCGGCTTATGAAAAATAACTCAGGCATCAATCAACAGCATGAAGGCTAAAAAAGTAAAATTAAATATCAAGCCGCACGGCCTGAGTAAACAGGTCGAATATCACAAAGTCAGATTCAGGCGAATTATCCAAAGGACCGAATTGAAACCAATATTACAAAGTTGTATCCCAACACCGCTCATTACTGGCGGGTATCGTTCGGTTCGTCCTCTCTGTGAAGCCGCGCGACATGATCGCCAATCTGAAGGACAGTCCCCTGCATTTGGTTCATATTATGATTAAGGCGGTTGATCATGCTATGAATCCGCGCGGCGTCTCTCTCCACTCGCGACGCAGGAATCGTGCGAGTAGGTAAGTTCGCTGCGGACTCATGAACACTAGCAACTGGGCGGATTGTCCCGGCTGCAGGAAGAGACGAGCTCGTCCTGCATCCGGGCGGATTGACCCTCGCCGGCCTTCATCAACCGTGTTTAAAGGGCGCCGACTTCCGCCGGCTTCCTTGGCCAGATGCAGGTATTTGTCCCTATAGTAGGCACAGTCATCTTCGAGCTTGCGGACTTCCTTCTTCCCGCGATCAATCCGGGCGGTCAGCGCTGCCACCTGGTCCTGCTGCTCCTTCTCTTTCTCCCGGCGCTCTCTCCGCTCGGCTTCCAGCTCTACCCGAATCGCGGCTTTCTCGTCCTGGGCGACTTTCTCCCTCTCCTCCACTGCCCTCAGCTGCTTGGCAAGCGTCTCCAGATTCTTCTGAAGCCGGGACATCTCGGTCTCCATCCGAGTATCCGGGAGAGGGAGCGCAGTAGAGGGTGGTTCAAAGGGAGGAAGGTAGGACACCAGTTCGCCCGACTCCGGGATGGAATCACGATCATCTACAAAAAGAGAAACAATCAAAAATTGTTCAACATGAAACCGCTTTCATTAAATTCTCCTCGCTTACAAGCCGCGGCGGTTTGAATTGAACTCGGGCGGGCAGGTCGCCTTGTTAGCTCGGTATCGAATTTCCTGCGTTGTTCTCTCCACGATCTTTCACTTTGCCTCCGCTTAGCAGCAGAGAATTGAGTAGCGGAGGGAAAGAAGCTAGGCGATGGATTCAATAACGCAGCGCGCGACTTGTTTCGAGGTCGCGGCATGAAAAAACGAACGGAATGGAAATCCGCTGCCTTTTTACCTTGAAGCAAGAGGTTGGGCTGCGGCGGGGGCGGCCTGGCGAGTTGATCTCTTACCCGCTCCGCCTTCACCTGCATAAATCGCAGACCGGCAATCACGGGATCGACAGAGGCCGGTATGGATTCTGCAGCCGCGACCTTAGGGAGGATGGTCTCCTTAAGGCTAGTCGCATCCTCGGACAGAGCGGATCTTTTTTCCCCTGGCAGGTTGGCAGCCTGCAGTTCGGCGGAAGCTCCCAGCTGGTCATCCTGCTTCTGAAAAGAATCAAAGTCTTTGAGAAGGTCGCTCACAGAAATACTATGCGCATCAACCAGAGCCTGGTCGTTCGGCTGAGGGGAGGGAGTGGCCAGGCCTTCCGAGACCTCATTCTCACGCGATTTGCCCTGCAGCCTGACCGCTCTCGATTTACCGGAGGCCGCCTTATTCTTGGACTTAAGCCTTTCATTTTTTGGAGGAGCCTGTCCGCAGCGGACTCCTCCATCTTCCTTTCTTCGACTTCGGGACAGTTGGCTTGTCCGGGCTGTCCTCAACATTGATTATGGGAGACTCCAGACCGTCCGGCTTGGGGGAGTCAACTGCTTCTCCCGCTTCATCCCTTATCTTCAAATGAAAGACCCCTGACGGGGTAACTTCCATCTTGAAGGACTCATCCCCGTCGCCTTTCGAGGAAGCAGCTTCCAGGTCTGTCCTACCCGGCGGAGAAGGCGGGTTGTTTCCCTGGACAGAGAAGATTGGGGGCGGGTTCGAGCTGCCCGCTCCATCCTTAGTCGGCGGAACAACTGCTGGCTCAGGGAGCAGTTCGGTCGGTCTATCCTCCTGTTTAGATGATAAAGCAATTGTTAAACCTACAGGCAGGTCGGTCGGTTTATTCGTAAAGGCAATTGTTACCGTCTTATCAGGCCGCTTCGTCTTCTTCTTCTTCTTCTCTTTCGAGCGGTCTCTATCACGGTTCTTTCCGGACTTCTCAAGAAGCTCGAGTTCAGCCATCAGGTTCACCATCTTTCTCGAGTTGAGCAAACCGAAAGTTCTAACCGCAACAGGCGAATAGTGACTCGTGGTAACAATAGAGTTATGCCAGAGTCGAAGCTTCTGGAGCATTTATAACCAGCAGGGTAAAGTCGGCGCGATCTCCGGCTAGCACTGATATTTTCGAAATCTTCACGGAAATTTAAAAATATGCGGGGATTATGTTTACCCGGGAAACCGCTTCCAGGAGGGTTACTCCCAGACCGCGCGGTTTGCGGGTCTAAGTCGCCCGGTTCAGGTCAAACGAGGTCTATCGGCTCCGGCTAGCACAGGCCGGGCGGTCTGTGACAACTCAGGCCGCCTCCAAGTACTAAAGGTAATCAGAACCTAAGTCCAACAGGACAAGCCGCGGTCTCAAGTCGGAAGTCGCGCGGCCTATGCAATAGAGGCAGCCAAGGTCCAAAGTCAAAGAACAAGCCGCGGTTTCATAGCAGAGACCGAGCGGGTAGCCTCATCGCCTTGGCCTCCTCATCTCTAGCTACTGGTCAGACAAGTCGGAAGGGCAAGCCGCCAAGTCGCGCGGCTTATTTACTTCTCCTTTTTGTGTATCCCGTCACCGCCTGCCCGTTTCTCCTGTACCCGGGCAGGCGGTTATTTTATCCCTGCCCGCTCGGGCAGGCCCCCAAGCCTATAAATAGGGGGCGGCACTGTTCACAAGACACGCACACTTGAATCTTGGAGCTCGCTTGTTTGAGCTGCGGACTCAAGTTTCCCGTCTTGCGGACTGTCTGACCGCCGGCTTCTTTTTTTCCTGCACTTGCAGCCCGCTGTAACCTCTTTTTGTAATCAAAGGAAGCCCGTCGCAAGAGTGGCATTCGCCGCGGCGGGCGAAGTCTGGTTTTGACCGCTGCCAGCGGTCTCCCTTTTTTCTACTTAAAAAGTAACCGACAACCCGCAGCCTCCGGTTTCCTTCGGAGGAGCGATCTCAGCCTCAACACGTGGGATCAGTCTCCCCATTGAAAGCTGGCGGCGAGGCTCCCTGAATTATAGGGGCAGGCCCCTCTGACTTCGTCCACAAGGAGAAGTTTCTTCCATGTCTTCATACAGAGGAGCAGGGTAATAAGCCGCCGGAGCTCCGGCTATTCGCGGACAAGCCGCTGATAAGAGACCAGGCAGCAGCTTCTGGCGGGTAGGAGTGATTGAATAGGACTTCCAGGAGGGTAGGAGAGAGCGTGCCGCACCCTCCTGCGGGTAGGAAAGGTGGGGCAGCGTGAAAGTTCGCCCCCTTGGAAGTCGAGGACTTCGAGCTGGCATGCTGTGCGCGGCTTCCTGATAGAAGTTTTTCCTAGCTCGGTCTTCTTGGTGGAGCTGGAAATTAGCGCTTGCGGTAGCGAGTAAGGAGGATGTGGAGAAGGACGGGGTCACCGCCTGATTAGGCCGCGTCTTGTTGCGACTAGTCGCTTCGTTTAGCATTGCTAAAGTCTGACTGATCGCTTCAAGTCGCTGATCATGGGCCCTCTGAGCCCGCTCGGCTTCTCCTCTCTTGATTGCTCCAGGGCTTCCCACAAAGAGTCCTCCTATGATCGGAGCGGTCTCCAAGAGGGAACTGACGGTCTGACATC
>JAWHQI010002725.1:0-27187 GCA_033032865.1 Dactylorhiza incarnata
AGTTCTCTTCTTGAGAATAACACCTGGACGTTGGTTGATAGGCCAATAGGGGCTAAAATCGTAGGGTGTAAGTGGGTTCTGAAAAAGAAGTTGCATCCCGATGGTAGCGTAGCTAAGTATAAAGCACGCCTGGTGGCTAAAGGTTTCACACAAGTAAGCGGAGTAGATTACTTTGATGTCTACTCACCCGTGTGTCACTTGGCAACCATTCAGGTTCTCCTTGCTATTGCATCTATTGAGCACTTTGTTGTTCATCAGTTGGATGTTAAGACTGCGTTCTTGAACGGAGATCTGACCGAAGAGATCTACATGAGTCAACCTGAAGTTTTCATTGTAGACGGTCACGAAACGAAAGTCTGTAAACTTCTTAAGTCTTTATACAGACTAAAGCAAGCACCGAAATTATGGCATGAGAAGTTCGACTATGGTGTAAAGAACATGAGATTCATGTCGAGTCTTTCGGATAAATGTCTTTACATATGTAATAGATCGGATAAAGTCGCCATAATATGCTTGTACGTGGATGATATGCTTATTCTGGGTCTGATCAATCCGAAGTGGATGACGTTAAGTCAGATCTCATAAAAGAATTTAGCATTAAAGACCTAGGTGTAGCTAACACTATACTAGGCATGCAAGTGAGCTTTGGAAAAATGGTATTTCCCTAAGTCAAAGCCACTACATAAAGTCCTTGTTGGACACGTGGGGATACAGTGCCAGTAGCGCATCTGAGACACCATACGACTACACTAACCGCCTAAAGCCCAATGAAGGAGCTATGGTTAGCCAGTTAGATTATTCTAAACTGCTTGGTAGCCTCATGTATGCCATGGTCTGCACTAGACCTGACATAGCCTTTACGGTCGGCATGTTGTGCAGATTTACTAGTAATCCGGGTATAGACCATTGAAACGCCTTGGGTAGGCTCGCGATACTTAAAGCACACTCAAAAGTATGCTTTAGTTTACACTGGTCAGCCTTCAGTTCTTGAAGGTTATTCTGATGCATCAAGGTGCTCAGAATTAAACGACAGCAAGTCCACTAGTGGTTTTGTATTTACACTAGGAGGAGCAGCTGTAGCCTGGAAGTCCAAGAGGCAATCCTGTATTGCTCTCTCTTCTATGGAATCCGAACTCTATGATTTTGCGTCAGCAGGAGAAGAAGCCAAATGGCTGAGAGATTTGGTGATGGACATTCCTTTGTCGAGCCTGAAAATGAGTTCTGTTGAAGTTTACTGCGACAATCAGGCTACTAAAACGATTGCTACGAACACTTTGTTCAATGGCAAAAGAAGGCATCTCAGACTGAAATAATCTTGGTTGACCTCTCTCACAAGTCAAGGGATTATGTCCCTTATTGATGTGAGATCGAAAGATAATGTTGCAGACCCTTTGACCAAAGGATTGAATAGAGCTCTCACAATCAAAACATCGGGGGAAATGAGATTAAAGTTCATAGAAATATGAAACTTTCCTCCGCAGTTTATGTTTTAACAGTGAGAACCTATAGTCGCAACATTCAAGCATCTAAAAACAGACTGAAAACCCAAATAATTTCTTGATGAAAACCCAAGATGGTCTGGTGCCGGTTATTCCACATTTGATAACCAAGCAACTTTCTCATTGTAAGTTGATTCAAGAGTTATTCAACTGGAAATTGAAAGTCGTTGTAAATGTTAATCTAAACATTATTGGTCACAGCAAATTATTCCACATTTGATAATGTTGCACGTGATGTGTGTCCACATGTGTTGGTGAGACACATAGTGATCAGTAATGAGTAAGATAACGGGTCTAGCCCTAGTTAGACTGGATGAGATGCTGACAGAGTTACTTCACCGTTGCTAGAAGTGCTAAGCTCATTTAGTAAGAGCTAGTTTACTTTAAACGTTACTGCATACGATTATGAATTCATAGAGTCCGACTCGTGAAATTCCTTGCAGGCTACAGTGGAGATTATGGAGGAGATGTAGACCTGGACATGGATGACGATGATCTACTAGACGAGTAGAATCATCAAACGTTTAATTTCATGGTTTTGTAATAATTATTCAGACTTACTTTTGGGATAGAATCTGTGGTTTTCTGACTTGCCGTTTAGGCAAATACCTTTTCATATGTTGATTAGTATGATCTATCCTAAATGCTTTGTTTAGTTTGTTTATTATTTTGTCTACTCTCCAGCACCCCGAAACGTTACGTTATTTGTCACGAATATAGGAGGAGATTATAAGTGTATATTCGGACGAATAACGAGCTCGGGGGCTATGCGTGTGGAAACCCTAGGTATTCTGCTATATATACCGAGCTGGAGGCAACAGAGAGATAGTTCCACCTTGACTTTCCTCCGGATGTTTCGAGCTCCCTCTACGGTTATAAGCCCTTAAACGATTCGTGGACCATTTACTGTTTTAGGAATCAATTAAGTTTGGTTAAACAAACTCTATTCCCTACTGTATGAAATAGGCAAAAATTTCAACCTTCTTCTCAACCAGGAAAGAGAGCCAAGTAATAAATCTGAAATCTGAACAATCACGAATTAATCTGAACCGTAAATGAATACTATCCATTTGGCAGCCACGAATTAATCTTGATATGCACTCGTTTATATAATCGTTTAGGGGTGCGTTTAGTCGTATCTCCACCTTGAGAGTGGAGTTAGTGGGGGGAGTGTTAACTCTTATGAATGAGAGTTGGGAATGAACCGCCACAGCAATCGGAGACCACGTACATGCCCCGCCCGCATCGGCCGAAGCCGCGCCCCACTTAGTGCGGTGCGGCTCTAACCGCACCGCCTTGGGGGTGCGGCCGGCGCCGCACCCCCAAACTTTAGGGGTACGGCCGGCGCCGCACCCCCTTGGTGGTGCGGCCGACACCGTGCCCCTCTCGGGGGGCGACCGGGTTGCAGGCACCCCTCTTTTTCTAGAAGGTCGCACATCCCCGTCTTGAGAGGCGCGAGGTTAAGTAGACGAGTGCGATAACATTTTTGGCCTTCCACCCGCAAAACGAGCTAAGCGCGATTAGAACGCTCATGTGTTCGTTGCGCGCTCAGAACGCTCTCGTGTTCGTTGCGCGCTCAGATCGCTTCCACGTTCGTGACGCACACGGCAATTAATCTTTCCCAATTTCCTAAATTGCAGGTACAGTTCACTTTGTTCAACGCCATCAACGAACCTGCCTGAACTGCCCAAGCTGACCAAACTGTCAGGGGAGCAAGACGGGAATATCCAAAAAGTGGCGATCTGTGTGCTCTAAATCAAACATCGTGATTCGTCCGTGAGGTGGTTATAACGGCGAAATTACCGGGCTACCCCTGACAAATGCTATAAAAGGATCTCAAGGCCTCATTTCAAGACACATTGCCTTCTACGCCCGAGTGAGCTCCTTTGAAGACTTCCTTGGAATTCTCCTTCGGCGCTTGAAGATCTCCTTCGATCTTCGAAGATTTTCTTCGAATCTTCGAAGATCTCCTTCGAGCCTTTGAAGGTCTCCTTCGTGCCTTTGAAGATTTTCCTTCGCTTCGGAAGATAGTCTTCTAAGCGGATTGAGAATCCTCCGAGTTACAAAAGGAGACTCGAGAATCTCACTTTCATTCTCAGAGAAATACTTTGTCTCTCGAGAGGTGACTTGTCACCCTCGAGGTTTACTTTCTTTACCATTGTAATGAGCAGCGGTCTGTCGCGCTCGAGTACTCAACTTTCAATTATAACGAACCAGAAGATAGCGGAATTTAGTCGGCACAGCTCCGACCGCGTGGTTTTTCACCATTTCTGGGTTTCCACGATAAAAAGTGTCCTTGTTATTTAGTAACTCTCTCATTGACTGTTTGCCTGCTCTGCCCGCTCGCGAGCCAAGGTGGTTCAATTTGACCGGTCTACCAAAGCGTCGAGTGACCCGCAACAAATCTGAACCGTAAAATGAATACTATCCATTTGGATCAAATGAAGGAGATAAATTTAGGTACGGGTAACGCACGATGATCATAATAGATCATCATTCGGAGCAAGTACAACCATATGATCCGTGATTTCAACGGTATAGATTGTTTGCGAAAATATACTATCGTATTTGTGAAATACGATCGTATTTAAAAGTGATCATATTTTAAATAATCATGTGCTAAAAATCGTGCCGGTGGAAATATACGGCGCGATCGGAAGCAGTGAACGATGATCAATATTGGAGAGGATCCTCCCGCTTAAGCCACCGGGACAAGTTTTTGCGAATTGACTAGTAATTTAAGGGTGATGTTTTGGCTTCTAGCAAACCCAAAATCCCCTCAAAATTAATTTTCTTTCGTTATTTTGAAACGTTCAATTCTGCTGCTAGCAAACCACGCCCTGATTCATTTTCGCCTATTCTCGTTCGCGAATCGCGACTCCTCTCCCATTCGCGACTCCCTGGCGGTGCCCCGACAACACCCCTAACCTCCCTCTCCCGTTGGCGACTCCGCTTCCTCTCTCGTTCACGATTCCAAGGGTACGGGTAGTCAGCCGGACAGTCTTTCCTCTGCTACTCATCGTCGCCTCTTCACTTCGACATTTCCGGCACGACCCAGCTCATCGCCGTCGCCAGCTACGCTGGAGTCTTCCGCATCTCCTCCCCGACCCCAGCTATGAGTCCGTCCTTGATCAATACTCCTTCTGATATCCATCTCCGGCGACGCCTCCTTTACCCATCCGAGCTGCCTTGAGTACATGTGGCAGAAGATGGGGCGGGGAGATCTCCTCCTCCTTGCCCACCCTCTCCATCTCCGGCTCCCGACTCCGAATCCTCCGCCCTATCCAAAGACATTAACGCTCTCAATACCTCCCCAATTCCAACTACTTTGTCCTACTTCTATGAAAAATTCGTTGTCAGGGCGTCACCACACTTAGCCCTAATTGCTCACGAGGCCAATTTCTCCGACGACATCCCCAATGTTCTACAGTTCTTGAGGAGCTCCACCACTAGCTCCATGGCTGGATGGAAGCTTTAACGGAAACGGATTCCTATACGACTCCTAATGGGGTGGCATCATCTCCAAAAAGGGAATGATGGATTCCGACGAAGATCTCAGCTAATTAAATTTTGTGTGTGCAGTATTTGGCTTGCACATTTTGTGGTACATGATGATTTTTTGTGGAATCATTTGTAATGCTCATATGTAGTTGATTTGAAACCTCTTGTAATGTTAACGTTATAGTGACTTATTTTGAATGAATGCATCTCTCTAAATAATTAAAAATTTAATTTTTTTTATAGTGGTTTGCTAGTAACAAAAATTTTCAAGTAATAATTTGCTAGAAGTGAAATTAGGTTTGCTAATAGCAGCACACTAATTTAACTTGCCACGCGTCGAAATACTCGAAATGCATCGCCGTGGATCGCGGAACTTCCGCGGGACAAATCGTTGAGAGTGAGGCTCCCGCAAGGCGTTTGCGAAATTGCCGCACAGAGCTTAGAGAATCCCAGCCATGGATTTGAGCAGCATATCCAAGGTTCTGGACGACTCCGCTGTCGGGCACACAAAGAAGGACGTTCTTCCTTCTCCGAGCTCACATTTTGAAGATAACCACTGTACCTGTTGCGCTAGTCCAAACCAAATGGCCTCCTCCAGCTCTGCCCTAAAATCTTTTCTCGATCACATATCCATCGACTCCATTATCAATTTCCTTGACTCCCCAGGTCGGTGGATCTTGATTTCGATCTCTCGAGTGCTTCTTTTGTGGTCATACTTGTTTCGTTATATATTGAAACAGCGTTGAATGTCAAAACGCAGTAATGGAGCTGAAGCACGATGATTGTGTCAAAGACGCGATAAGGTTATTCTATGACAGAAATATCTTCGGTGCACCAATTATCCATTCCGTATCCTCTGATCGGGGTGATTTTATAGACCGCGACATAGGGTTCATTGGTTTTTCCAGCATGGCCTTGTGGTCACTTGAGGTAAGCTGATTGTACCTCGATTGTTGATTTGTGCTTTCTGTAAACTGGATGTTTAGGGTGAAATTAACATTGGGAAAGAATTGGAGTATATCTTTGAATCTTATCGTCCATTGAAATCTTTTCAGATTTTCTCAACATTAATGTCTGCTTACATAACATTTTAGCTTTTGTCTTTGGTAGGAGATTGATAGAGCTTGTGCTGACTCCAAGAGTAGCAACCATGGATTCCTCTCAACGCTTGATCAAGCTCCGCAGATTGGGCAGACCAAGGTGTGACTTTTAAATTCCTGAATAATGATACTTTGATCTAAGATTAATAATAAAGGAGAAGGATTTTATCATGCAATTGTATTACAGTAGGGCTTAAATGAGTATTTTCGTTGGATTGTCTAATTCCCTCGTAATTCTTGTTAGAGTAGGACATCACGAACTAGAATATCCCACACATAAGAACATGAAATTAACGTAGTTTGTTTAAAAATAACCTATGCCAGTAGGAAGTAGAGGTTTCATTATCATCATAGAGAGGGTTTCATTATAATAAAAAGAGAGAGTGCAATTGTTTTCACTTGCAATCCAAATCAGGAGGAGAAGAAAAACCCTTTGTCTGTCTAGGGTTTTCTACATCGATGCAGGTGCAATATATAAGTATTCTTATCATGGACCTAACTTTCTGGAGAAACTAGAATATAAGGCATATCAAACAGTTCATTTTAGCGAACCTTTTGCACTATTTTGAAAGACTTGTGAAGTTAGGAAAAAAAACTTTTTTGAAGTATCTTGTAAGTTTGAGAAATCTCCAAATATGACTAGTGATTTGTTTCTCACAACTCCATTTCGTTAGAGAAAATTACTTCCCTCTGCAAAATAGACGAATATTGTTCTGTTAAATATGATGAATTATGTTGTAAATCAATTAGATATCAATCCAAGGATAATCTTGTGTACCTTTTTCTATCTCCATCTTTTACTTGTTTTTAACATGAAGTCTTGACTTATTACAACTTAAAATACTTTTCAATTACTTGAAGCAGATTGGTGAGCTGGCCAAGTTCTTCCTATGGGAACCCTTTTTTCCTGTCAACCCTAGTGATACACTCCTTCAAGTCCTGTTACTATTCTCCAAGCATAACACTTTGAAGGTTGTGCCAGTTGTAGAATCATCAAACTCCCATGTTGTCGGGTTCATCACCCAGGTAACACATTCCAAATAAATATACATGATTGAGAAACTACATTTTGGTTTGGCACCAATCTAGCTAGAGCCATAATGTTTGAACTATTCTGATAAGAATACCTGATGAAACTCCTGAAATGCCAATGTAGTGCTAAAGTTGATATATGTTAGTTTATCTCTATAGTTTCCATAAGGCCTCATCTTTAAGCAAGAGTTAGTTTTGTAAGTCTAGTATTAATATTTCTGCAACTTTTTGAATGAAAGATATGATATTTGTCACCAGGAAACTGTTAGCCTTCCATTGTGCAATTTTAATGTTGTTCCAAAGGTCTTTATCTCTTCAAAGAAAGTAAATGTGTATTATTGTGCTAGAATGCAGTGTTGCAGCTGCTTCTTCGATCGTGTGGACTAGAATGGTTTGATGGAATTGTAAACAGGACAATTTCTGAAGTTGGGTAAGGAAATCCTTTTCTTCACTGATTTTTCACTAAAGTTCAATGTTGTATGTAAGACTGAACTAAAATTTACATTTCTCAGATTTGAAAAGAAAGGTTCTGCTGTGTACATGTTTGGTGATGAAACAGTAGCAGATGCATTACATATACTTTGGGAAAACATATTGATGTAATCCCTGTGGTTGATAGAATGGGAAAAACTTTGATTGGAATGGTGAGGAGCAGTGATATTTATCTTCTGTTGGAGGATGATGACCTCTACCATAACAGGAAGTAAGTTACTAACTTTGTTCGTTCATTATTATCATATGCATGACTTGAAAGGGACCAGTGCTTCATAAATATTCTACAACATTCATTATTTTCAGAAGTTGCATATGGACAACTAAAGATATGTAAAAGCTAAATCATAATTCTTCTTATTCAAGGGTCACTAAGCTCAAATTGTTCACATGTGCTTGTCTGCTTCAGTATTATCGTTGTGCAGTTTCTTTGAATATCACATTTCAATTTCTGATGATTTTACAATTTTTATCATTTTCAAATTTATAGCACAAGCAATCAATTTCATATGCATTAAAGTAATATTTTTTGATTTAAGGTCTAGTTTATCTGTCCACATCCACATGAAATATGCATTAAAGAATAGACAGGTTTGCCTCATTATCTGTCCAAGCACGCTTAACTGCGGAGTTCTGATGGGATCTGGTGCTCTAGTGCTGGTATGGTCGCACACGTCAGAAATCATGGTCGCACATGTCAGAAATTCCCTTCCATTTCTCACTCATATCGTAGCATCTGATATCATGTGTATAAACAAAAGTTTGAGTTTATTGTTGCTCCCATGGCTCAAAATTTAGAATTCATATTAATGTGTCATTTATATTGCACATGCTATATTAGTCTAACACTCGTTTTACCCTTCTATGTGTCTCTACTGAAGGTTAAGATATGACCTTCATAAGCTGTTTCTGAAGACCTAATTGTACATGAAGTTTAGATTGCCATAGTTGGCATCTTAAATATAAATGCCCTTTGCGGTATTTAGTTTTCTCAAGAATTCCAAAATTCAAGCTTGCTTGGTGGAGCACTCCTAAAATGGGTGACCTCTTTAGAATTTGCTCTAATTGGATAGAAGTATTAAGGTATGTTAAGGTTTGAATAATTTCACGATGGTTAATAACTCAAGGTGTTACACATGTTTCTGAGAACTCATCCAGACGTCAATTGTGTTCCTGAAAAAACACCAGTTATTACACTAAAAGGCGGCTTTGATGTATTCACATTGGTAGATCTACTATGAAAGGTAAAATTTCTTATAATTCTTAAGGGGTCATTATTCTCATAATTTTTGCATAATTATTAGACATGGGTTTTGATGGAAATCGTTCACGCAACATTGTAGGAGTCGATTAGGTCGACAATTTTTGGATCGTCAGATGAGCGATCGTAGACCTCCACCGTGTCTGCGCGATTTTTCATATTTTTATGTATTTTTTTCTTGTATTTTGTGATTTACACTAAGTTATCCGATCGTGTGTTTAGGGTGTATTGATTACTTGCTATTTTCCCAGGGAGAGCCGCTCGATCTGCGGCTCAGTGCGATGCCAAGCCTCCCGCGCGACGCGAAGCCGGCGGATCCCACCTCTGGTATGCCAACGCCCCCATCCGCCGCCTTCTATCGCCTCCGACGAGTCTCCCCGCCCTCCAACCACTGCTAACATCTACTTATCATCCCAACCTCCGACGTCCTCATCCCCACCCTCCCTGCAGCCGCCGACACATTCTCGTCCTCCGACGACCTTCCCCTCAGCCTCCCAGAATCCCTTCAACACCGTCCAAGCCTCCAGCCGTCCTCTTCACCTCCACAGCTCCCCTCTGACCTTCGACAGCCCCATTTCCACCCCCACAGTCTTCTTCCACCTCCCAGCACTCGCCGCCGCCTCCTTCGGTTCCGAGCAGCCCCCTAGCCACCGACCAACAACCTTTGACCCCATACATTAGCCCAACTGACTTACCCATTGCCGATCCTTCATTGTACGAAGTAGTAGTATTTTGTCCTACTTGATGTTTAGTTTATCTTTACTATATCATTTATAGCATCACACGCCCATTCATTTAGATATCCATTTTATCCTAATACACATCACATTTTTGTCATCTTTTGTGCGACTTCGTTGGAAGGTCGCCATATGGGAGTGTTGTAGCAGTAGTTGTAACACCCTACCTTAAATCCACCTTATGGCATGTGTAGAGATAGTGAATATGAAGCTTAAATAATTTTATTACTTCATATATAAAAAGGGCAGCCCGGTGCACAAAGCATCCCCGCCCAGCGAGGGTCCGTGGAAGGGTCCCACCATAAGGGTGAAATGTAGGTAAACCTTACCTTGCATTTTTGCAAGAGACTGCTTCCGGGACTCGAACCCATGACCTCAAGGTCACACGGCGACACCTTAACCGTTGCGCCAAGGCTCCCCTTCTATCACACATATATGAACTCTAAAAATATAAGTATTTATACACATATATATATAGAAGAGAGAAGTGATATTTTAACTCCAAACTAAGATGTGAAACTAATCTATATATGAGAGGAATCTTTTAGGCTCCGTTTGGTTGGGTTGTTGCTGATGGAAAGCTGCTGATAGAAAATGGAGTTTGGGAAAAATGTTGTTTCTGAAAAATGGAGTTTTGTTAAAAAACTGTTTGGGTTAAATGGAGTTTGCAAAACAGAGTTTTGAAAAAATTGTTTGGATACAAAACGGAGTTTTGGGTGAATTTTTTTTTCATAAAAAGATAACCAACAGAAAAAATGATAGTCTCACGTAGCGCTTGGCATGTCATACACACATAAACACATGCATACACATACACATAAACAAGGTTGTGCAAACATATATAACATCTAAATTTACTGCATAATCTAAAATGAAAACCAAGTTATGATTATGAACTTCTGCATCAAAATGAAACTTGGATCCTCTATTGAGAAAAGGGATCGCCACCTCATATTGGCATAGAAATGATTACCTGAAGAACTGAAAAGAGGAAATCAATGGACTCTCTCCATCCAATTTCTAGTGTGAGATCTACAAAATGAGATCGACAATCCTCTTTCTTCCAAATGGTCGAATATGAGAGAAAAGGAGAGGCTCTGGCTTGAGAAACGGGGCTGCAAATCACCTTCTCCTCCAAGATTAAGACCTCTTGTTGAGGCTGTGCGGTGTAGTGAAGGCCGTGTCGGAGATGCTCTGCCCCGATTGACCTCCTCCACGAAAGCCAAAACAGGAATTAAATGGCTTTTCAACTCCTCCAGAAATGGCTTTTCCAGAAACAGGAGTTAAATGGCTTTTTAACTCCTCCAGGAATGGCTTTCCCCTTTCCTCCTCCAGGAATGGGGCTGTACCTCCTCCAGGAAAGCCAAAACAGGAAGCTCCCTGCGGGGTGGAAGAGGTCACGCGGGGAAGAAGAAGAAGCGGGGCGGAAGAGGGCACGCGGGGAAGAAGAAGAGCATACCTGCGAAGAAGAACCTGCGGTGCGGAAGAGGGAATGCAGGAGAGGCCCGCACAGCTTCCGCCTTTCGCCAGATGCGCGCTTCTGCGGTTCACCGTAGGCAGGAGTTGAGGGTGGGGATACGAAGAAAACCGCTGATTTTAATAAACTGAGGTTTTGAAATAAGCGGAACCAAACCCAGCTTTTATTCAAAACACCGGTGCGTCCCAGCCGCGCAGCAGCCAAAAAGTCGAACCAAACTCCACCTTAGTGGGTCAAGAAGTGGGCCTTTTACATTGAGCTTATTCCTAGTGCTTCTATAGTCCACCACAAGTTGTAGCATACAATCATACCTATTGTAGGCGCCAAACTTGGAAACGAACCGTCGATATCAGGGGCGCGTTAAGGCCTTGTTAGGATATCAGAGATATGCTCAACTGTAGGTATGTGTCGTAAATCAAATTTGCGAAGTAATACCTTTTTACCAGATGAAATGAGAATCGACATCGATATGCTTGGTGCGTTCATGAAAAACTGGAATCTCAACAATATGAATGACAACTCTACTATCGCAGTAGAAGACATCCAGAGATGGGAGCTTGACATCAAGATCAGTAAGAATACTTTTTAGTCACGTGAGTTCAGAAACAACAGACATCATTGAACGATACTCGGCCTACGCAGAGGACCACCACCCTGGATGCTAGGGAGCTAACTGCACAGAAGAGGGGGTGAAAATAGAAGACAAGGAAGCTGCAAACTTGTGAAGTTCGGGAGATAAGCGGTGAAAGAAGATATAATGAGAGAGAGAGAGAGGGTGAGTTGTAGAGGAGATAATATCCTAGGTAGGTGACGTGGTTGGATGAGTTGTCCGTGAAGTGTCCTTAGTAGAGGGAAAGTATCTCAGGGCATCAGACCGAGGACGAGAACGAGGCTACACATGAAGATGAAGATGAAGAGGATGAGGTGCGGTTGGGAGCACGAGAGGCGGCGTTGGGAACAGGGGGTGTTTCGTGATTGATAGGGATGTTAGGATGCGGGATAGCAGGTGTAAAGTTATCTTGATGAGTCGAGGTGTAAAATGGTTGATCCTCGAGGAAGGTGGCATCATCGGATGTGACCGTTTCTTTATCAGTGAGAGAGTAACACATATAACCCTTCTTTGTGCGAGAGTACCCAACAAAGACATATTTTGAAGCACGAGTGGTTCTGCGATTGGGAGCACGAGAGGCGGCGTTGGGAACATGAGAGGTGTTGTGTGGTTGATAAGGACATTAGGACGCGGGATAATAGGTGGAAAGATATCTTGAGGAGTCGAGGTGTAGAATAGTTGATCCTTGACGAAGGTGACATCAGTGGATGTGACCATTTTTTTGTCAGTGGGAGAGTAACACACATAGCCCTTCTATGTGCGAGAGTACTCAACAAAGATATATTTTGTAGCATGAAGGGTCAGCTTGTCTATAAGAGGGCCAAAATGATGGACAAAGTGAAGACACTCGAAAACACGAGGAAGCAGGGGGGGAGGTGTGGAGGGGAGCATGATGGAGAAGGGGGTCACAATGTTTAGGACTGTCGAAGGCATGCGATTGATTAAATAACATGCGGTGGTAATAACGAAGTGTCAATAATTCTTGGGAACCTGCATTTGAAATTTAAGGGAACGAAAAACCTTAAGGAGGTGGTGATTCTTCTACTCGGCCACACCGTTTGTTGTGGTGTATACACACATGATGTTTAGTGGATAATACCCAAGATATTGCAGGTTTCCTGAAATTCGTGGCTGTTATATTCACGAGCATTATTAGTCCTAAGAATTTTAATGGAGCTCGAAAACTGAGTGCGAGTTATAGCGATGATTGAGCGAAAGCAACGCAGTAATTCAGAGCGATCACACAATTGTCATTCGTGAATTATCATCAATAAAAGCAAGAAAGTTACAATATTCAGATAAACTTGTAATTTTATGCGGACCTTAAACATCTGAATGAACAAAAGCAAATTGAGCAGAGCTCCTAGTACAATTAAGGGAAATGGTAGAATGATATTGTTTCCCATAAATACAAGATTCACATGTAAATTCAAGAAAACATAAAATCAGCAGGAGCCTTCTAGAGTATAGGAAGAGGAGCATGACCAAGGTGTCGATGCCAATCAACAGAAGTAACATAGGATAATGCTGAGGTGGGAAGGTCCAGAGCGTAAAGCCCATTTGACGGTCGACCTTTACTAATGATGCTCTGCGTCCGTCGATTTTGCACCACAAAGGAAGAAGAGGTAAAAGTGATAGAGTAGTCATGATCATGAGTAAGTCGACCGACAGAGAGAAGATTAAATTGTGAGCCAAGGACGTGAAGTACCGAACATTGAGAAATGAATGGAGTAGGAAGAACATCTCTTGATCCGCAAACATAGGTAGTAGTGCCATTGGCAACATTGATAAATTTGGGAGGAACAATATTCGTGTACCGAGGCTTCTGCGGAGTAATGCGATTTGTGGCCCCAGACTCTACTACTCAGGAGGAGCGATGAGAAAAACAAGATATACTTTCATTGGAGGTAGAGACAACGGAGGCGGTGTTTTGAGTAACCATGAACCAACCGACGTAGTTGTCAGAGTTCCTCCCGCAGAGCGTCAATTTCAGTGCGGGATGTGCTGTGAGTAGGGGTGTAAACGAGGCGAGCTCGAGTCGAGCTTGACAAAAATCCCAAACTCGAGCTCGAGCTAAATATTTCGAGAAAACTCGAGCTCGTCGAGCTCATCCTGCTTAGCTCGAACTCGAGCTCGAGACCAGTATATTGAGCTCGAGCTTTCGAGCTCGCAAGCTCGAGTCGAGCTCGAGCTGCTCGTGAGCTTTTTGCTCCTGAGCCTATTTATATATATATATATATATATATTTTTAAATACCAAAAAAAAGCTCGCGAGCCTGCTCGCGAGCTCATGAACAAGAGCAACCGAGCTCGAAATCGAGCTCGTCGAGCTCGAGCTCGAGCTCAACTGGCTCGAGCTCGAGTCGAGCTTTTTTCGAGCCGGCTCATCGAGCTCACGAGCCGGCTCGACACAACTTGCACCCCTAGTTGTGAGTATTCACGCTGGAGAGACATGATTAGGGTTGCTCACGAATCGAATATCTCTTCAATCGAATCCAAATGTCATAGAATGCGGAGATTTAGATATAGATTCGGATTCGTTCGATTATTTGAATTCGTTCATATTCGAATTCATCCCGAAATCCTAGATTTGAATTTGGATGCGAATTCAGATTTGGTTTTGGATTCGAATTCGAGTTCGCTTCAAATGATGGACCAAATAGACTTTGATCGAACGGTCAGAGCCATCTTTATATATAATATAAATATTCCTATTATTTGTGAACTATTCACGAATCTTGTCAATAGAGATAATATTATTTAGATTCAAATTCAAATATCACTCGAATCTGAATTTGGATTCGAATCCGGATTCAAATTCAAAAAATATGAATCTTAATCGAATCTTCACGAATTTCATCCCGAATTATTTACGAGCAATTGGTGTGTGAACAACTCTAGGCATGGCGAGGGAGCGGTTGCGAGAACCCATTTTTTGGTAACATGTAGCTTTAGTATGATGTCCCGCCATAATGGGTACACAGACAAGTGCTCTGTCCCCTGGAATGGGTGAGGCTATCACGCCCACCACCTCGAGATCCATTACGACCTCCACGAGACTAAGTAGATGGAGGTCTAGCTTCAACAAAGTGATGAAGCAAAGCAGGAAAAGGGAGTCAAGGAGACCTCAGTTGGTGGAGTCACCTTCAGAATCATGGAGCAAACATCGAAGAGAGTGAGAATAGTGGGAGGGGATAAGATATTGGCCCGGACATTGTATAAGTGTGGTTGTAACCGTGCCATCATCAACGTGATGCCAATGTCTTACTTCTAAGCCCGTTGGGTAGCAAAATTAAAGTCGGTGACTGATGTTGAATTCAAGCCTCGACGAGAGTCTTGCTGTGCCACGAATGAGGTTAGGTCACCATCTGAACCTAGTTTAACGGTTTGGAGGTTTCTAAGGAGATTGAACAAGTGTAAAAGGCTATCTTGTCCAGAGCAGAGAGACTTCAGTTAATTCCACATGGCCTTTGCAGTCTCGTGGTGCATAGTCATTCAATAGGACTCACTATCCATGAAGTTTAGAATCTTTGACTCTACGCGACCATCATCCCGAAGATATTGCTCGGTAGGCTCAACAAGTGTTTCGCGAGTCAGATGATGAAGAAGGCCTTTGGTTTGGAGGACTCGACGAACCGAGTGGACCCACTCAACAAAATTTTTCTTCCCAGTGAGGGAGATAGTGGCAATTCGCAGTTCGTCAATGACGTCAAAATAGGAGCCAGAGCAAGCGCCAGAATGGTTGAGGAGGTGGGCGCAACATTCGTCCCCATGTTAGCAGGGAGGAAGGAGTTGGTGACCTCTGAAAGTGAGTGTCAACGAGCGTTGGAAACAGATGGTCTGCGAGCACAAGTTGTAGGATTTAGTTATCAACAAGCTAGCGTTGAAGGCAGGGGTTGTTGGGATCCAGCGAGCTCTGGTTGTTGGGATCCAGCGAGCGTTGGTTCAGTCATTTAGTGAGCTCCTGCGCTCAAGCTATGAGATCAAACGACGAGCACGGACAGTAGGAGACAGCGAGTACATGAATCAAGTAGCGGCGAGTTCCTGGAAGCGCGAAGCAGTGAGCTCCGAGAGCACGAGTGGCTCCGAGCCGCTGAAGCAGAAGCACCTGCGAACTTTGGAGGGTGGAAGCGGCAATCGCAGCCAACCTAGAGAGATGCGAGGGGTTGCAAGTGCAACACCAGACGAAGAGATGTATACTAGTTTTGGAAGCATGGTCTCAATAGAATGTTGTAAGTTGGGTTGGCGAATTATGGAGGGTCGAGCTTGGCGAGTTCTGGAGGGCCAAGATTGGCAAGTTCTGGAGGGCCAAGCTTGGCGAGTTCAGTGCCTGGAGTGAGCGACGAGTCCCATGGGAGGAGGAATCAGTGAGTCAGTGCGCGAGAGGAGGCAGTGGATCTTGTGACAGAAGGGAGCGACGAGTTCTGTGGAAGAAGGCGGTGAGCACATCATCTAGAGGCAGGGTCGGCGAGTTCAATTAGAGCGGCTGGCGAGAGTACCAGCATGCGCTCGGTTTATAAAAGGCGCAGTGGGGTTGCTTATTTCGATAGCAGGTATGGGAAGGATTTTTGGCGAGCTCAAGCGATGGAACCACGAGCTTTTGTATGTGGGACAAAACAACAAACAAGCCACCGGGACCCAACCGCATGTCACCGAGGATAATCCAACCGGACACAAGCCACATGACGTTGGTTCCACAAAGTGACCATGAACACGCTGGGTGCACCGACCATGGACACGCTGAAATTAGGTCAACCAACAAAGACTATATCACCAATACGTAACAACGAAGAAACCTTAGGGAGGCACAAACTTCATACGAAATATGCCTGGAGACCGTGTGTAACTAAGACGAGAATCGGGAAAATGTCATTCGAGTCGCCTTTGTCACGAACACTCCCCCTCGCGTGGAACACGCGCATGAAGGCATATAACACACAAACATTAAACAACCACAAGAAATAAAACGACTCATCAACAAAATAACAAAGAAAACATCAATGGATATAGGCTCCCGGCGAGAACGGGCGCAAGATGCAGCGAGCAGATCACCATGAGCAAAGAACTCAAGCAGCGGAGAGTAGAAGGCTCAAGCAGTGACGAGCGGAGGGAGCCCAACACAAAGGAAGGAGCTCGGCACGAGAGAGCCATTGCCACCAGCAGGAAGAAGAAAGGGGCCAGATCGAGAGCAGTGGCATCCAGAGGATGAGATCGTCGACGATATCAAAGTCGAGGAGCAGGGGCTCGTCGGGAGAAGAAGCTCCATCGGTATGCCACGGGAGAAGCACGACGACGAACGAAGACAAGAAGCGCATACAGGAACGAAGTTCGACGGAGAAGTCCACGACGAACAACAATGGGAACGCAGAGGAAGCAGCGGTAAAGCACACCGTCGGGGGCAGAAGCTGCTCTCGTCGACGAAATCAAAAACCGACATCATCGACGGGAGCGGAAGAGGGATAGCTTGATGAGAGCGAGGGCAGGTCCTGTCGACGAGAACGAGAGAGGGAGAGGCAGAGATCAGAGAGAGAAAAAACCAGAGAACTCTAGGTCGCCAACAAATTAGGGCGACAAAAAATTTCACGGAGTCGATTCCTCCTCTGATACCATGTAGAAATAATAGATAAAGGAAATATTTGATGCGGTTTATTCATCCCACAAGGGGGCATTATATAGGACCTACATGGACACAAACCTAAAACTACGGTGTGAGACTAAATCCCAAATGCACTTAAAGATACAACACATGGAATAAAGCTAATACTTTCAACAGTACACATAGATATAGGAGGGAGGAGTGATATCTTAACTCCAAACCAAGATGTGAGACTAATCCATACATGAGAGGAATCTCTTAATGGGCCAAGAAGTGTGCATTTACATTAAGTTTATTCCTAGTGCTTCTACAACACGGATCCAGACAGTCCCCACTACATAAAATAAAGTTAAGATAAGTGCATAGAAGTGAGAAATAGAGAACCGAACTACTAAAATTTCACAGAGTACAACATTTCATAATTTTATCACAAAAAATATAAGTGTTAGTACATCGAATGATAAATACAGAAATAATAGCACAAACTACCCTTCTTATAGCAAAATACAACATCCTACTTGACCATCATCAACAAGCCTTCCTGCATCCACAAGTTCATGTAACGAGAGTAAGTCAAAACTAATCAGTGGCATCTCTTTCACAAGCACCCTAAAGAGGTTTCATGAGGGGAGATTATCCATAAATACTAATTCCCCGCAGGTTATTACTTTTATACAATAGCAATACATAATTCAACATGAAATGTAGGCTATAGTAATTAAGAACAGAATGCCAGATAAATCAACTTCAGATAGTCTACCAATAATTAATTTTGATAAGTTTGTTGAAAACACATCATACAGAGTAAGGAAAACATGATAATGTTATCTTGCAAAAGTCCGGTTTCAGAAAGGAAAGCATTGCAATATCTGAATAATCTTATTCAGATGCTGGTATCAAGAATTGGAACCCTTATTGAAAATGTAACACCCTGCCGCAACCCGATAACATCAATCCATTCATCTCCGGGAAGATTAATGGCAGTTGGCAACTGCCATGCCAACGAATAGAAAAGAGAAGGATGGCCAAAAAGACGGTAACAAAATTGATTTGTCCGAGCGACGACGAGATCGGGCGATGACGGCGAGATCGGGCGACGACAACGAGATCGGGTGACGGCGAGATCGGAGCTTGCGCGACGCGAGGAAATATCGGGGTAAGGTTTCGACCGAAAATTGGCAATATCTGTCTTTACCTCTAAGAATTGACCATAATATAAAACTGAATTCCACAGAATTGGACCAATTTCAATTCCACGGGAATTCCTTACATCCGAACACTGGAATTGGAATTCCGCAGCCCCAATTACAATTGTCAATTCCAATTCCAGAGATCCGAACGGGCCCTGTTGATTTCCAATCCTACACACATGTTACAGGAATCCAAAGGCCCAGTTCTGCAAAATGCATAAAATGCAGTATAATTTTATCTTGGTCTCTTCCAAGAGATAATATGAACACAATATTATAATTCACATCAAATATCAACATGAATCAGATAAGCAAATATTTCACAAAATTGCTTATCACAGGGCTCAGTGACTTCTTTTCCTTTCACATAAGTCAATTACGAGTTTATTATTTAACATAAATCCAAATCAATTATTCAGGCAATAATCTTTCGAATATAACTCCATGGACCCACGGTCGCATCGCTGAGTGCTATCACCTTAGTATGTTTCTTCTAATTTACATATATATAGCTCTAGTGACATTTTTGTAATATTCGATGTATGCCCCCTCACCTAAATAAGAGAGTGAATGGGAGTCTGTTACGCCCCCGCTACGCTTCACGGGGCGTCATTATGTACGGAGGTGCAAGGGAGCGTCGACCAACGGGGCTGAACCAACCGGTTCAGCCCCCAACCAGTGAACCGGCCGGCCGGGGATGAACCAAACGGGTTCAGCCCCAACTGGAGGGGCCGGCCGGCCCCTCTATGGCTCGGGTATATTTACCCGGGCTGCTCTCTTGGGAAGGCATGCAAATTATCTCAAGGTATTCTTCTCCCTTCCTCTTCAAACCCTAAATCTCTCTAGTATTCTCCTCTAGATCTCTCTTCTCCTTCCTATCATTTGGTATCAGAGGCTTCATCCTCCGACAATGGTGACCACGCAGACACAAGAAGATTTTTCCCGTTTGGAAACTTTGGAGGAAAACTATGGCGGTTTGGCGGATTCGGTAGCCGCGATCGAGGAAGAGATGCGTGCGTCCTCGCAGCGGCTGGAGGAGCGTCTAGACGCTCGTATGGAGGAACTAAAGGCGCTGTTGAAGGGGAAAAGTGCGTCGGACGAGGGATCCAATGGCGGACGACCCGATCGGTCGGCCGATCTATCGGGAACGCCCGATCCGGGTCGTGTGGGCACGGGAACGGCGGCGACGGCTGGCGTTGCTGGCTGGGATCTTCCCGGCCTTGCGGAACCTCCGGCGACGGCGTAGGGGCAGCTGGGGCTGGGACGGCGGCAGCGGGAGGCTTTCCGCCTGGATCGGCGGTGCAGGTTGAATACGGGCAGGCTTGGCGTCCAGGTGGCGGTTCCGTCGGGTCGGTTCCTGCGGATTGGGGCTGGCAGCCGTGGCAGCGGGCTGATGGAGGGCCGGGAGCAGCTGTGAGGGCTTCAGGAGGCACGGGTGGTCTTCTTCCTAACCCGCGCGGCGACGTTCTTCCCGTCGGATACGGAGGCCACATTCCGTGGGTCGGGCAGCACGTTCCGCATCAGGTTCAGCCACCTCTAGGCTACCCAGGAGCGTATGATGGTCATATGGGGCCGGGACGTCAGGCATGGAACGGGCAAGGGCAAGCGGGGCCTCGAGCGTACATGCCACCCAAGCTGACACGAATGAACTTCCCCAAGTTCAAAGGGGGGATGCACTGGAATGGGTTCAGAAGGTGGAGCTGTTCTTCAGTTACCAGGAGGTCCCGGAGGCGCAATGGGTGCAATTAGCATCATTCCATCTGGAGGACGACGCATTTCAGTGGACTCAATGGTTCCTAAGAGGTAGAGACTATGTGCCATAGACTGATTTCGTGGAAGGGTTCACCGCCCGATTTGGGCCCCCGGAGTACGAAGATTTTGAGGCGCTACTGCAGAAACTGCGACAGAAGGGGACCGTGACTGAGTATCGGACAGAGTTCGAGAGGTTGGCAAACCGGGTACACTGGGAGGAGAAGACACTGCTGAGTTGTTTTGTGTCGGGGTTGAAGGAGCAATTGCAGGATGAGGTGCATGTTTATATGCCAAGGAGTTTGAACCACGCCATCAGTTTAGCCCGCATTCAGGAGGAGCGGTTCAACAGGCAGAGAACCCATACCACGAGTAGGCCGCCTGCGGCACGGCGGGATCCGCCAACTGGTAGCAAACCAACAGTGACACGACTTTCTTGGAGCGAGCTGGCCGCCCGAAAGGAAAAGGGGTTATGTTTTAACTGCGATGAGAAGTTCGTGCCGGGCCACAAGTGCCAAAAGATACAAGTTTTTATGCTGCATGGGGACGTGCTAGACGAGCCGGCTCTGGACGAGGAGTTGGAGGTGGACTTGGACTTGACCGAGTTCGGTGTTTCCATACACGCTCTCGAGGGGTGCGCTCCTCCTCCGCTTACTATGCGTCTTGCGGGACGGATTGCCCGCGAGAAGGTGACTGTTTTGGTGGACAGTGGGAGCACCCACAATTTTATTCATCCAGAGGTGGCACAACGAGTGGGGCATATGATTGATAAGGGGGCTGCCTTCCATGTTATGATGGCGGATGGCAGCAAGCTGCAATGTGAGGGGGTGCTGAAGGGTGTGGAGCTACGGATGCAGGGCTATAGCGGGTGCACTGACGTCTACCTGTTTCCCATTTGGGGCTCGGATATGGTTTTGGGAGTGCAGTGGCTACGTCAATTACGGAGGGTAACGTTCGACTGGGAGCACATGACTATAGAGTTCCTCCACGGGGGAAGACATTTCTGTTTGAAGGGTATTTTCTCTTCGCCAGTGAAGGAAATCTCTCTTCGGAGCATGCATCGGTTGGGCGAGGAGGGAAGTATGATGGCCATCCTTAGGGAAGTCCAACCGTCCGATGCCGCAAATTCTGAGGTACCAATTCAGTTACGGTCTCTTCTGATGGAATATTCTGATGTTTTCCAGGAACCACGCACATTACCACCACCTCGATTCAGAGATCATCATATTCAGCTTAAGGCGGGCGTCGAGGCCCCTAATATCCGACCATATCGCTACCCGCATATTCAGAAGGCCGAGATTGAGCGTAGCGTCCGTGAGATGTTGGAGGCAGGCATCATTCGGCCGAATGCAAGTTCATTTTTAGCTCCCGTCATTTTGGTAAAGAAGAAAGATGGTTCATGGAGATTTTGCGTGGATTACCGGGCCATGAACAGCGCCACGATAAAGGACAACTTCCTGATTCCCTTGGTTGAAGAGTTACTAGACGAGCTACATGTCGCACGACGGTTCACCAAGCTCGATCTATGTTCAGGCTATTACCAGATTCTGATGGCACAGGAGGACATCCATAAGACGCCCTTCCGGACACATGATGGCCATTACGAGTTCTTAGTCATGGCTAATGGGCTGACTGACGGTCCCTCCACCTTTCAGGCGAACATGAATGAGACCTTCCGCGAGCTCCTGCGGAAATTTGTGCTGATCTTCTTTGATGACATTCTTATCTACAGCGCCAATTGGGAGGATCATGTGGGTCATGTTGAGCAGGTTTTGGCCATACTTTGTCGTCACCGGCTTTATGCCAACCGTTCCAAATGCTCCTTCGGTCAGGAGGAGGTGGAGTACTTGGGACACTTGGTTTCCGGCCAAGGCGTCAGGGCCGATCCAAGGAAGATTCAGAGTATGCAGTCATGGCCGCGGCCCGTCACAGTCCGTGCCTTGCGGGGATTTCTGGGGCTTACAGGGTACTACAGGCGATTCGTACGTGATTATGGGAAGATAACTCGCCCCTTGACTCAGCTGCTGCAGAAGGATTCCTTTTCTTGGGATGAGGGAGCGGAGGCAGCATTTCAGGCTCTTAAGCAGGCCATGACCACCACTCCAGTTCTTGCATTACCGGATTTCACAAAGGAGTTTGTGTTGGAGACGGATGCCTCTGGTGTTGGCATAGGGGCAGTTCTGATGCAGGAGGGGCGGTCGTTGGCTTTCTACAGCAAGGCTCTGGCCCCCCGTACCTTGGGACTCTCCACTTATGAGAAGGAGATGTTGGCTGTCATTCATGTTGTGGCTATGTGGCGGCCATATTTGTTGGGTCGGCATTTTAAAATCCGCACCGACCACCAAAGCTTGAAACATTTCCTGGACCAAAGGGTCTCTTCTCCTCTACAGCAGAAATGGGTTACTAAGCTTCTCGACTATGATTACGTGACTGTGTATCGCAGGAGTAAGGATAACGTGGTAGCGGACGCTCTTTCTCGCCTACCGGAGGGTAATCTCACTCACATTTCCTGACCATTGGTGGATTCATTAGATGATATTCAGGAGGAGGTCATGTGTACGACTACTTTACGTTCCTTGGTGGAGGCTCTGCAGCGGGGGGAGACGGTGGCCCCCGGTTATCATCTTCAGAATGGCCGGCTGTACTATCAGGGCAGGGTGGTCGTGCCCTCCGACTCAGCATGGAAAACGGTTATGATGCACGAGTTCCACTCTTCACCGACGGGTGGCCATGCGGGTGTGCTTCGGACCCTTCAGAGGGCGCGAGCAAATATCTTTTGGGCTAGCATGCGGCGGGACATACAACGGCTCGTACGACAGTGTGAGATCTGCCAACGTCAGAAGTACGAGACTTCGTCCCCGACCAGGCTATTGGTTCCTCTGGAGATTCCACAACATATTTGGGACACGGTTTCCATGGACTTCATTGACGGGCTGCCTAAGTCCAAGGGAAATCGGTGATTTTGGTGGTGGTGGATAAACTTTCCAAGTACGGGCATTTCCTTGCTCTCATTCATCCGTACACGGGCGAGTCGGTTGCCGCACTATTTGCTATGGAGATTGTCCGATTACATGACCTTCCGCGTGCCATTATTTCTGACCGGGACCCTACTTTTGTAAGCAGTTTCTGGCGGGAACTTTTCCGGTTACAGGGTACGCGTTTACAGTTCAGCACGACACATCACCCTCAGTCGGATGGTCAGACGGAGGTTCTCAATAGGGGTGTCGAG
Source organism: Dactylorhiza incarnata (assembly GCA_033032865.1). NCBI lineage: Eukaryota > Viridiplantae > Streptophyta > Magnoliopsida > Asparagales > Orchidaceae > Dactylorhiza > Dactylorhiza incarnata. Next base: position 23,473 of record JAWHQI010002725.1, read on the forward strand.
ACATATTTACGCTGTTTTGTTATGGATGAGCCTCGGACTTGGCCGGAGTGGTTACATTGGGCCGAATATTGCTACAACACTTTATACCACTCTGCCAGCCGGATGACGCCGTTTGAGATTGTTTACGGGCGCCCTCCACCGACCTTGGGTAGCTATGAGCCAGGCAGTACCGCCCTACCGGCGGTTGATCGAGCTCTTCGTGATCGGGATAGCATGTTAGCTACCCTCCGGGAGAACCTCCGCATAGCCCAGGACCGTATGAAACTGCAGCCGAACAAACACCGCAAGGAACGGGAGTTCGCTGTGGGCGATGAAGTTTTCCTCAAGCTCCAGCCTTACAGGCAGTTATCTGTTGCTCGTCGGAGCAATCAAATGCTTTCTCCTCGATATTACGGCCCCTTTTGTATACTCAGCAGGGTGGGGTCGGTGACTTACAAGTTAGCTTTGCTGGAAGGATCCCGCATTCACCCAATCTTTCATGTCTCCTTACTCAAGCGGAAGGTGGGTGCCAATGTCCATCCGAGCACTCTTCTGCCTGAGGTTACTGCTGCGAGCGAGCTTCGCCCCTACCAGAGGATGTGTTAATGCTTAAATGGAAGAACCGGGGTGCAGAGTATCGGCCGGAGCTCTTGGTCAAGTGGAGGAATTTGTCGACGGCGCACAATTCTTGGGTGGATTTACTGGACTTCAAGGAGCTCTACCCCGACTTCCACCTTGAGGACAAGCTGGTCCTTGATGGGGAGGAGAATGTTACGCCCCCGCTACGCTTCACGGGGCGTCATTATGTTCGGAGGTGCAAGGGAGCGTCGACCAACGGGGCTGAACCAACCGGTTCAGCCCCCAACCAGTGAACCGGCCGGCCGGGCTGAACCAAACGGGTTCAGCCCCAACTGGAGGGGCCGGCCGACCCCTCTATGGCTCGGGTATATTTACCCGGGCTGCTCTCTTGGGAAGGCATGCAAATTATCTCAACGTATTCTTCTCCCTTCCTCTTCAAACCCTAAATCTTTCTAGTATTCTCCTCTAGATCTCTCTTCTCCTTCCTCCTTCCTATCAGAGTCCTAGAGCCTCTAGTTTTTGGGAAAATCTTTAATGATTTGATGGAACAAAATTATTTGAAATTGATGATAAATAAGCTATATTCTTTAATAAGAAGTATAGACTTTTGGACACGAAGGAGAAACGGTGCTACAATGTATCTGCTGCAGTAGTCCCACTGTAGTGAAATAGAACCCAAGCTGCTATGAAAATTAGCATAGTTGCTAGAGTGAAATCGTCGAGTGGCAATCGACGATTGCTTCAATAAAATGCTATGGTAATATGTCTACAGTAAAATCGTCAGGTGGCAATCAGTGTGATACGTATACACCTTGCACACACGGCTCGGACGCCCGCCCTCACTACACGAGAGTTCTCCCGGAGATGCGGCGACCTTTATGGATTATCTTATATTTCTCAATTAATTATGTAATTGTCATTTATGTATTTCATCATGTAGTGTCCTTGTCCTATAGTGGGGTCTCCATCTATATAAGGAGGTCCATAGGTTATGAGTTGACATCTTTGAAGACTTAGTGTTTTGGGTTCTCTTTGCAGAGAGGAGTACTTTGGAGGATCCAGCCTTCGGGTGCTAGGCGGGAGCGTGTCTCCCGAGTGTATATTTATTTTCATGCAACGCAATTTATTGTTCATGTTCTTCATACTTGATACGTCTTCTACGCATCAATTGGTCCGACATGCCACTCATTTAGGGTTTTCAACGGAACCCTAATTGGATCTCCTTACCTGTTCCAGACGACCCACCGATTCCATCATTTTCTGCTCTGACTCTTCCAGCTGACTTCCATCTATCACACCCAACCCTCGACATGCACAGCATCCGGGCTCGCCCTCGCATGCTCTTTGTCGTCCTCCCTATTGCACGCTGATTTTTAGCCGCTCTCTTCAGCCACTAGAAGTGGTGACCGACCCGTGCCTTCCTGCATGACATCTGCTGCGACCTTGCTGCAGGCTCGCTTCGATCGGTTCGAGTCCACAATGACCGATCTACTGGCCAGCTCCCATCCTTATTCGGAGTAAGAAAGGCCGGTACGGAACAGGGACTCAGACTCTCTCGTATGAACTTTTTCCGCCAAAGATCATCAACTTGTCGTTTCAGCTCAACATGCTCAGTCGGATTCAGGAGATAATGTGGGAGATTGGGCAATGATACCTCTGGGATTAGATCGATCGCATGTTGGATGCCCCTCAACGGGGGAAGCTCATCAGGAAGCTCCTCGGGCATAATGTCTATGAAATCATCCATCAGCTGACGAACATCTGGATCAGTAATCTCGGTCTCACTAGGGGCCTCGGCCGCCATCGTGGCCGCCACAATAAACATAACCCCTGTCTCTAAGCTCTCTCTCAGGAAATCACCATTCCTCAAGACATGGAGAGGTCTCGAAGACCCCGCACTAACGGATGACTCAACCTTGCCCTTGGAGGATCCCTGGGCTGGGTCGGGGTAAGGGTAATATTTCGACCTTTGTCGAAGAATACACACGTGTTGGACCGTCCATAACACGTGGCATCACGATTATTTAACCACGGTCGCCCGAGAAGAACGTGTGTGACGTCCATGGGGATAACATCACACCAAACCTGGTCATCAGTGGTCGTTAAGCGAATCGGCACCAGACATCTCTGTGTAACCTGGATGGTGGACTTGTCCACCCATTGGACACGGTAAGGATGCGGATGTGGTTCGGCCGTGAGCTGCATCCTCTCCAACCCTTTTAGCGATTATATTTTCGCAACTACCTCTAGGGATCTCTAACTGATCAACCCTTGTGCTTACCCTAGCAATATCGCCCATAAGGTTTTCGAATTGGGCTCCCATCCAATCAAATCGTTCGAGAACAAGTCTTTGAAACTCAGCGGACGTCATGTCCGACTGTGAACTGGCGGTCCTATCGTCGGTGTGAGTGTCATTCGATATTGACTGACGATAATTTCTACCACTACGTAACATGCAAATGACCTTAACCTGCTGTGATACCAATTTGATGTAGTGGTAGACCGACTCAGAGTGGACTCACTAAATGCAACCATATATGTAATGGAGGATGATGACCATGCAAGAATTGGTCCGCTATAAATTGCAGCAATAATTAATTAAAATAAAGATATAACAAAGGCACAGGAATTCACAAATTTTTAATTAAAGAGAATAAATTTTATTATACAGTCAACAGAGGCGCAATTAATATTTAGCATGCGCAGGATAAACCCCGCAAATCGCACAACGAATGAACTAATAACAAATATCCACTACAGGTCGAGTACCAAAATGAACAACGGTAGAAAATAAGACATCAAACCACAACTCACGCGTGCAGGCGGTGACAATGATGATTGTTGCGGGCATCCAAGGTAGTAGCAAGTGGGGATGGTGTCGGAAGGAAAGTTCTGGATTGGTGGTGGTCTGGGTGGACTGTGCGGTGGTTGCTAGAGGGAATAGGGTGGCTGTAGGGGTTCACGGTGAAGGGTGTTTGGGGCAGACGGCAGGGGAGGCTATACGATGGGGTCAGGGGAAGTGCTAGACAGAGGAAGGATAGGAATGGGAGCTATCGGGTTTGGGTAGGACGGGAAGAGGTTTGGGGGGGGGGGGGGGGGGGGGGGGGGGGGGGGGGGGGGGGGGGGGGGGGGGGGGGGGGGGGGTGGGGGGGGGGGG
>JAWHQI010002726.1:0-27057 GCA_033032865.1 Dactylorhiza incarnata
GCCGTGCATGACCACTAGTATAAGTATACATGGAAAATTTACCAGTCCATAGTCTGGTTATACCAGAATTGAAATCAATATACCTGTTTTAAAGAGAGAAATTCATCTCCAGAAAACTAATATTCAGGCCCAACCAAATGCAATCTAAATTAATGCTAGAATAGCATAATTTCCTACACAAACTTTCAAAAGATATAGAATTCAATGCCAGAAGAGTGAAAAGAAAAAGAAAAATAAACATTTGAGTGAAGAGCACCGTTCAAATATGACTGCTCTCTAGTTTCCTATCAAAATCAAGCAGCATAAGAATTTGTTCTTAAAAATTCTGAAAATAATAACAATCCAATGCTGTTTGTCCATAACAAATCAACAAACTTCTACTGGTTCCTATCCAAAACAACATTTTTTTTTTGCTAGATCCATGTTTAGTTGAGTAATTAACGTTCAGAAAAGCAGAATCGCTGTAAACAAGCAGAAAAAAAATGGAGGAAAATCAAAGATGTGGACTCTGACCAGAAAGCAGATAGGGCATTCCTCCTTGTTCGCAATGCATTCATCGTTTCCAGGGTAGCAAGGCGCTAACTTACAGTCGAGAATGAGCTTCCTCAGCTTCCTGTGGTCAATGTCCCGGTGAAGATACAGCCCCTGCGGCCTCGTATACTTGTCGTCCACCGCCTGTCTCCTCTTCCCGATCTTGTTCCCCATTAATCCGAGAACATCAAAAGAAGAAATCAACCCTTTCGATCTTCCTGAGTTCTCCCCTTATCTCTCTCCCTCCCACCCAGTAAATCGTGCCCTTATTCCAGCAGCCTCATTGGATAGCCATCAACCCCAGCTCCGTACGCCCTGCTAAAGAGAGGACGAGAATAAAGTGCAGCCCTAGATTTCCCACTGAATATATAGCACGCCCTGACATGAGATATATTCGAATGCATAAACAACCGCGCTTTCCCAGGCTTCCTTCCTTCAATCTCACCCTTCCAGAAAACAAGGGAAAAGGGAGATAGGGAGCCTACCTCGTCTGCCCCTCGTCAATGGAGGAAGAAAGTTCTGTACGATCCGTGAAGCACGAGAAAGATCAAGAGATGATTGGGTGATGGAAGGAGAGAGAGAGTGACGAGACGGAGATTTGGATAACTTTCTTGGCAATCGCAGGATCTACCCCCAAACCTCTCTCCCTCTCTCCCTCTCTCCGAGATTTGTTGCTCAGATTACGAATTTCCTCTGAAATTGTGATATTTTTGTCTCATTAATTTTTCCCGAAAAAGGTCGTCGAACAAAATTCGAACGGAGGAGCGGGTGGAAAAAAATAAAACATTCTCCGAAGTCCAAACTATAAACGGAGGACACTTGTAGGATGATAACGACGAAGTTGCATGATGCATCAATCGGACAGCTTTTTATCATGCATTATATTATTCCGATAATTGGGAGGAGATATATTTTTTTAATATAAAAAAATTGTTTTTTTATCTATTCAATTAATATATATTATTATCTATTTCAAAAAAAATTAAAATACAATTTTCATTTGTATAATTACATTCTATCTCAATATTAAAATATTAAAAGTAATAATAAGAATTTATAAAATCGAAAAAAGTTTTTAGTAGAGCTCATATATCTATTACGGTTCGAATCAGTGGCGGAAATAGGATTTTGACTCAGCTCGAGCACCAAGTAAAAAAATTAAAATTTTATTGTTGTATTATTATAACGTTCACACGAGTAGGTAGAATGAGATATCATCTTAAAAGAATTAGGTGTGCACATAATTTTTAAAAAAAATCTAATAATATCTTTAAGATGAACATTTTAGAAATAAAAAAAAAAAAGGTAAAACCATTGCTGAAAAATATTGTGTGTGTATATATTTACATATATAGTAAACATCACAATTTTTATTGTAAGATGTAAGTTTCATTACATCGCTCTCTAAGTCAGTTTATATATATATATATATATATATATGAGAAAATCATTATAAAATGAGTCAGGTTTGTTGAAAATATCACTTATAACTATTGTTGATTAAGACAAAATTTTAGAAAATGTTTGACTAGTTTTCATGAGTTTGATAATAATGATGATTATTTTATTTTATTTAATGAATTTTTGACAATTAGTTATGAAATCTTAAATTTGTAAAATTGGTAATCTTTGTCAAATCTTTATGAGAACATTTGATTGAAGGTTCAATCTTGTGTATTTTTTCGATACGAGTCTAACGCCGCTTTCAGATTTGAATTTCGTTGAGCGATTAAGGAGAAATCAACTATTAAAATTTATAAGTTAGTATAGGCCAAAAAAACCTGTATTTTTTCCTACGAAAATCGAACCCGGGCAATTAAGTGTCTGGGTGTGCCTGTGAATAGTTCCGCCCTGGAATCAGGATCCTCTCCATTTCAAGTGAAACTGATAGGACATATAGGCAAATGAGCCTCCATTAAACTCATCAACTATATTAAAATTGATTTGACATGCACGATGATATATGCACCAAGATGAGGTTTTTTTAACAAAAATCAAAATGTAATGTATAACTAATTTTCGCATTAATTGAGTGATTGTGTGTTTAATTATTTTAAGTTGCATTAATTAATTGATAGGGGCGGAGCCCCGTGCCTGTCACGATCGCTATACTATCACGGTTGACCGTAGGGACGGAGCCCTGTGCCTCTCAGTCATGTGCGTGTGGGTGGGTGCACGTGTGTGGGTGGAGTCCCACTGGTAAGTTCAAATTCCTACAATGATTTATTGAAGGCTCTTTTTATGGATGGGAGAACTACAAAATCAATTGAACTTTTTGATTTTATGAGAGAGAATGATGTGTTTAGTAGTTTCAGTTTTGTGATTTATGATTGGTGCTCTTTTGCATGAGAACTAGTTGGCAATGAATCTCCTTTTTTTTCATAATGTTTATCTATTAATTTGATAGATTTATATGTTATTAAGTTGATAAAAAATTATATTTAACTAGTTTGTATATTACCATTATGTTTGTGTATAACAAAACTATAATTGCACTGATTTGTATATAGTAAGGATTTGTATATAGTCAAAAACGATTTATATATAACATCACCCTATTATTATTATTATTATTATTATTATTATTATTATTATTATTATTTGGGGGTGTTTTCTTCCGTTGGTCTTTCATTCGCCGCCACACTTAGATCGCATTTTGAAAACGTGGCATCTGATGATGGCCTGCGATTGAGCGGAAAGAATCGTTGTTTCTCCTTTTAGAAACCCCTCTTCTAGTTGCTTCCATATGCTCGTCATAGGTCTTCCTTGCTGGAAATTCTTCGTTTATCATCAATGATCACTCGCCTTGAGATTTGTGCAGGGGTGCAAGTTGAGTTGAACCGACTCGACGAGCTGACTCGTAATTAAGCTCGTTGTCACGAACTTGTCTTCTTACAAGCTCCCGTGCGGCCTTAGCTCCTCCGTGCCACTCCACGTAGCCAAGCTAAGTCAGTCTCTCCTTACAAGAACTAGGTGGTGATGAAGAAAAGAGTGGGAAACAACACAAGAGGAAGCTCACAAGTGAAAGAACTCCAAAAGATCTCTTTTGCTCTCCAAAACTTGGATGATTACAAATGAGGGGGCCTTCCCCTTTTATAGGCCCCAAAGAGGTTTCCCTCCAAAACATAGAAGTTTCTAGACTACTACCATTCTAGAGTGTTCTATACAAATCTAGTATATACATGATCATGAATTATCTAGAACTTTCTAGCATCTACCATATACAAGCTTTTGGATTACTCTGGATTCATCTCGGGCTATTAACCCCAAATGCACCCAAATGTAGATCCGTGACATCCTCCCCCACCTATCTTGGTGATGTCCTCGTCACCTCGTACTGCTGAAGGATGTCCTTGAATTGTCATAAGTCTTCTAATGTCTCTCGTGTAACTTCGGACTCTGGCAATCCCTTCCACTTGATCAGATATTGTGTGCATGGTGGCACACCTCTTCTTCGAACCACTCTCTTTGTGAGCATCTCTTCTACTTCCTTATCAAAAGACTTTGTCACCACTGGAGGTGCCCTCTTTGACTCCCCTCTTTGAAGGTCTTCATCATCTCTATGATATGGCTTGAGCATACTTGCATGAAAAACTGGATGGATCTTCAACGAGCTAGGTAAGTCAAGGCGATAGGAAACATTTCCCACCTTTGCCACTACCAGGAATGGGCCTTCATATTTCCTCACCAAGCCTTTATGTACACTGTGCAAGACTTTAAACTGTTGGGGTAAGAGTTTTACCATCACCATGTCTCCCACTGTATACTCCACCTTCCTTCGCTTTGCATCAGCCTATTTCTTCATCCTATTGTGGGCCTTCTCTAAACATGATCTGGCTAAGTCGGCATGCTCCTCCCACGACTTAGTCATCCTCCAAGCTCCTGGGCTTCTCCCATCATCGGTGGTAGTCGCCAATGCTTGCGGTGTGAGAGGTTGCCTCCCCGTGGCAAGCTCAAATGGACTCCGCCCCGTGGCTTCACTCCGCTGCAGATTATAGGAGAATTGTGTCGTATCCATAAGTTTTGCCCAATCCTTTTGATTGGCACTCACAAAGTGTCGTAAGTAGCACTCTAACAAGGTGTTTACCCTCTCTGTTTGCCCATTTGATTGTGGGTGGAAGCTGGTAGAGAAGTTTAACTCAGACCCAAGCAATCTGAAAAGCTTCGTCCATAGCTTCCCCGTGAAGCGAGGGTCCCGATCACTCACAATATTCTTCGGCAACCCCCAATACGTCACTACATTTTTGAAGAATAGTCGCGTCGTCTCTTCCGCTGTTGCAGCTTTCTCACTGGATATAAAAGTACCGTATTTAGAGAAGCGGTCAACCACTACCAAGATAGAACCGCAACCTTCAAATTTGGGCAACGCATTAATGTAGTCAAGCGTCATCGTCTCCCATGGATATTCTGGCACTAGTAGGGTTTTCAAGAGTCCTGCTGGATGCTTGTTCTCCACTTTGTCTTGTTGGCAAACAAGACATGTCTTCACGTACAGCTCAATGTTATCCCTCATCCGTGGACAATAGTAGGAATCCTCCATCAACGCCAAGGTGCGCTTTTGGCTTGGATGTCTAGCTCACTTGGTGTCATGACACTCCTTGATTAAGTCCCTCCGCAAGTTTCCCCACTTTGGTATATACAATCTCATTCCTTTGGTGTAGAGTAGCCCGTCTTCTACCCAAAATCTCTTGGCTTGACCTTCTTTGGCTAGCTGCATGAGTTGTTTGGCCAACAGATCTTCTTCCAACCCACTTTTTACCTGTTCGAGAAGGTCGCTCTTCACCATCGAGATCACTGCTAGCTCCGCCTTGTGGCTAAGTGCATCTGATACGACGTGGCTTTGCCCGGCTTGTGTTACAGGACAAAGTCAAACTCTGCCAAGAAGTCTTGCCACCTTGCTTGCTTTGCCGACAATTTCTTTTGAGTTTGAAAGTAGGTAGTCGCCACATTGTCGGTCTTGATCATGAACTGTGCTACCAGCAAGTAATGCCTCTATACCTGTAAGCAATGTATGATGGTCGTCATCTCCTTCTCTTGCACGATGTAGCGCCGCTCTGCTTCATTCAACTTTCGGCTTTCGAATGCAATCAGGTGTCCTTCTTGCATCAACACCCCTCCTATAGCAAAGTCTGATGCATCTGTATGCAACTCGAACTTTCTCCCAAAGTCTGGTAGGGCAAGTGCTAGCTCCGTACTTACCACCTTCTTCAAGTCCTCAAAAGCTTGTTGGCATTCCTCCATCCAGTTCCAAGCTTTCTCCTTCTTGCGCAGATCCATAAGCGGCACCGCTCTCTTTGAGTACCCCATGATGAACCGTCGGTAGTAGTTCACCAAACCAAGGAATGATCTCAACTTTGTCACCTTTGTTGGCGGATCCCATTCGACGATTGCTTGCACCTTGTCCATGTCCATCTTCAATTGGCCATGTCCAATGACATGCCCAAGGAAATGCACTTCTTCTTGCCCAAAGGAACACTTTGACAGCTTGACATATAGTTCATTCTCCCGCAGCACTTGGAACACTAAGTGAAGATGTTTAGCATGCTCCTCCAATGTATTACTATAGACGACAATGTCATCCAAGTATACTACTACAAACTTGTCCAAGTAGGGATGAAAGTTCTGATTCATCAAAGTACAAAATGTAGCGGGTGCGTTGGTTAGGCCGAATGACATCACCAACCACTCGAATGATCTGTACCTTGTCACAAATGTAGTCTTTGGCTCATCTCCTTCGATAATCCGTACTTGGTGGTAGCCCTTTTACAGATCCATCTTCGAATATATCCTTGCTCCTCCAAGTCGATCGAACAAGTCAGCAATCAATGGTACGGGATACTTGTTTTTGATAGTTACCTTGTTCAATGCTCGATAGTCTGTGCATAACCGCAAGGTTCCATCCTTCTTCTTTTGAAAGAGCACCGGTGCGCCAAAAGGTGCCTTCGACGGTCTGATCATTCCAGCATCGAGCAGTTCATGTAGCTGCTTCCTCAGCTCCTCGAGCTCGGGGGGAGCCATCCGATATGGTGCCTTTGCCGAGGCTTTTGCTCCAACCTCCAACTCAATCTTGTGGTCTACCTCTCTGCGGGGAGGCAACTTCTTTGGTAGTTCGATAGGCATAACGTCCTTGTTCTCCTTGAGGACTTCCGCAACAAGTGGAGACACCTCCTCCATTATCTCGCCCGCTTCCTCCTTCAAAGTTGCCAAGAAAGTAGGTTCCCCTTCACGCCCTTGGCTATTTGCATAGCCGATAGCTGTTTTGCTCCACAGCTTGGTGGCCCTTCCACCGCAGGTACCATGCATGTTGCACCTTTCTCCATAATGCACACCGAGCGGTAAGTTGGCATGACAATGGCACTCACCGCATCGAAGAAGTCCATGCCCAACACTAGCTTGTGATCATCCATGGCTGCTACCGAGAAGTTCACCTTTCCTTTCCACGTACCCAAGCGAAGCTCCACACAACGAGTCATTCTTGCTAGCGGCCCCGCCTTCCCGTTCACGGTCTTTAGCCATCCCTCACACTTGGTCACTTGGAGGCCAAGTCTTCTTGCTTCTTCCTCTGTCATAAAGTTATGTGTGGCACCCGTATCCACCAAGGCTTTGGCGGACTTGTTGTTGATCATGGCTTCCACGTACATAAGCCCCTTGCTAGCCACCTTCTTAGCTGGTTTCACATTCAAAGCACTTAAAAGTTGCAAAGAACATATTTGGTTTGTACCTTCTTCACCTTTGGGTCCATTTGCATCATCCTCCAGTAGTGATGTGAGCGAACCAAGCTTTGGGCACTTGCCATCATGTGCGGTCCCTTGCATAAGTAACATCCCCCCTTTGGTGTGAAGCTCTTGCTGTTGCCCTCAATCTCCTTCCCATGAGTAGGAATTCGATCTTCTCTATTTGGTCTTCGCAACCCTTGTCTTTCTCCCACACCTTTGGTGTGGTCATTCTTGTTGGTCTTCCTTGTTGCAACCTCCAACGGTCTTTGGAATTCCGTTATTGCTTCGGCCGCCGCGATAGCTTCATCTAGCGTCTTGGCATCATGTTGATGCACTTCTTGCTTCACCCAATTCTGAAGACCATCTTTAAAGTTGAACAATTGATCATCTCGGACATACCTGGTACCATCAGCATTAAGGTTTGGAACTCCTTCACGTACTCTGTGATTGACCCCTTCTACTTGAGTTCCTTTAGCTTCTTCCTTGCCTCATTTGCGACGTTCTCCGGGTAGAAGTGCCGCTTAAGCTCAATCTTGAACTCATCCCAGATGTACAAGTTGCATGTTCCCTTCTTGATATCTGCAAGCTTCTGTTGCCATCAAAGATATGCAATATCCGAAAAATAGTACCTGTCCGTCTTTACCTTGAGTACTTCCTCAGTGAGGTTACATTCTTCAAAGTAGACCTCCATTTGATAAAGGAAGTGTTCAACTTCCTTAGCATCCCTCTTTCCGGTGAAAGTTTTTGGCTTAGGCACATCGATCCTTGAGTTAGCCACAACCCCATTTCCACCAGTAGCAATGGCCTTTCTGCACAAGGCCAATTCCTCCTCCAATTTGGCGATCTGCTCCTCATAGTCATCCTTAAGCTGATCGCACCTTTGAGTAAGCTCTGCATTTGCACCAAGACATGCTTGGACTTGGGCCTTCAAAAGTTTCAGCTCTCCGCGAGCCGGTAGTGCTTGTTTGACAGCTTCTAGTTCTCCGTGAACATGTGAGTGGTCTTTCTCCACCGCCATCATGAGCTCCTCCCATTCAGCTAACATGCGGTCCGCGTGCGCTTCAATCCCGAGATTTGTTATGGCTCCGCCTCTTCTTCTCGGACTGGGGCAACATCTCCCTGTCGCGCTCATCCACCGCGCATGAGTTGTTGTTCCCTTCACCAGCCATCTAGTCTTCTCGGACACCAACCACGAACTTGAGCAACCTCGCTCTGATACCAACTGTCATGGACTTCTCTTCTTACAATCTCCCGTGCGGCCTTCGCTCCTCCATGCCACTCCGCGTAGCCAAGCTAAGTCAGCATCTCCATGCAAGAACTAAGTGGTGATGAAGAAAAGAGTGGGAAACAACACAAGAGGAAGCTCACAAGTGAAAGAACTCCAAAAGATCTCTATTGCTCTCCAAAATTTGGATGATTACAAATGAGAGAGTCTTCCCCTTTTATAAGCCCCAAAGAGGTTTCCCTCCAAAACAAAAAAGTTTCTAGACTACTACCATTCTAGAGTGTTCTATACAAATCTAGTATATACATGATCATGAATTATCTAGAACTTTCTAGTATCTACCATATACAAGCTTCTGGATTACTCTGGATTCATCTCGGGCTAGTAACCCCCAAATGCACCCAAATGCAGATCCGTGACATTGTGCTCATATGTCCATGTTCATTAATTAGCTCGATCGAGAGCTGACTGGCGAGTTTCTTTTAAAATATTGAGCGAATATTTTGAAAATACGACTCTTGAGTAGAAAAGCTTGTGAGAAACTGTACTCGAGCTCGCGAGCTCGAGCTCCATATATATAGCTACCGAGCTCCATATATACAGCTCCCGAGCTCGAGCATGACTCGTTTGCCCCTTGGATCTTTGTGTGGAGAAGCCATAGTTCCGCTCATCGACTCTAAAAAGTCGGATCTGCTCGTCGGAACACCTGAACTGGCCACTACAGTACAACTTTTTCATGTCGACTTTAAGTTGCAATCAGTGAAGCATGGCTTTGTCCTTTTGAAACTCGCTCCTTTGTTCTTCATAAGCTTTGCCGAGAAGCTTCTCAATATTGTATTTATCGTACACCTGAAAAACATTACAAACCTTATAACATTCTGATTATGCACTGATATGTACGTACACCTGCATGGAATACAATAATACCTAGTTGTAATAACAGCAAAAATTAAATTTTATTGTTGTTAATTATGTTGCAGCATCCCCAATAAAAAATCCTAGTAAAGTTAATTTCATTCTCTCGATGATCATTGGTCCACGAGTTGGTATTGCTGGGTGGGAATATCGTCCCACAAGGTTAACAATTTTCTCATCATATGACGCTATTTAGAAAATTTATCATCACGTGACGTTATTTTGTTAATCATCAAGTCTATAGATGATCAAATACTGAAATAAGTTGTTTTTTGCTAGTACATTTCGTTAACTATGATTGATTTCACCAATTTATTAAAGTTGGAGACTGATTTATTATCTATTATAACTCGAGGGACCCGGCTATTTCGTAAAGTAACATGACTTTAAAGATTGATTTAGTGGTTTTACCAAAAAAAATGCAGCCGCATTTTCATAGCCTTTTGCGGCATTTTCATTCGCCACCACATTTAATCGCATTTTTTCAAACGTGGAATCTGATGATGGTCTGCAATCGAGCGGAAAGAATCGATGTTTCTCATTTTAGAAACCCCTCTTCCCGTTGCTGCCATATGCTCGTCATAGGTCTCTTCGTCGCTGGAAATTCTTCGTTTATCATCAATGATAGCCGGTACAGAGAGCTGTGTAGTGGTGCAAGTTGACCTAACTGATAAAAACATAACTCGAGCTCAAGCTTATATATTCACGTTCATTAGCTCGATCAAGAGCTGGCTCGCGAGTTTCTTTTAAAGAATTGAATGAATATTTAGAAAATGCGACACTTGAGCAGCAAAGCTCGTGAGCAACTGGACTCGAGATCCATATATATAGCTCTCGAATTGTAGCACGACATGCATGTTTGCCCCCCTTGAATCTTTGTGTCGGGAAGCCCCATAGTTCCATTCGTCGACTCTAAAGTCGGATCTGCTCTCCTGAACACCTGAATTGGTCACAGGGCGAGGCCCTCTAACAATGCATGCCCAACACACTAGCCTAAGGGGCCGTCGTGTGAAGTATTATATTGCGGGTTATATGCCCTCGTGCTTTTTTCTCCTTAGGCCGGCGTCTCACATGATAATACTATATGAATCTTATCTCTCTATATCAGTTTGTGGTCTTTGGGCCCATCATGCATGTGAGAATCCATGTTCTTTTGGCCGGCGCTGACGATCGGGATCTAATTTTTAAAACATAATCAACATGCACTTTCATACGATAAGGTCAATAATTTGAATATGTTATCATCATGCCTACAAAAAAATTGGTCTTTAGTGACAATTTTTGTGACGAAATATATTTCGTCACTAAAGGCGTGACATTTGTGACGAAAAATATTTCGTCACCAAAGACATAATTTCATCACTAAAGGCGTGTCATTTGTGGCCAAAATTTTTGTCACTAAATGTCAATTTTCTTATAGTGATGAGAACCGGCTAGGGGCCTCCAGGTGTTCAATGTGGATGTTGACGATTCTATTCATAACGTGGTCCATCCTCAGGTGCATGAAATCCGTTGTAGAAATTAATTAACATAATGGTCGAGAGTTAATTTAAGTGTGTCTGGATCAAAGTTGTAAAAATTGGACCGAACATAAAACCAGTCTTAACAGAGATTCAACGACCGATTTGGTCGGTTGAAGCGGGGTTGAACCGTTTAGACATAAGTAACTATTATCAATCATATTGTATCGTCAAAATACGAAGAAAAAAACTAAGATAAGGATACCAATAAAATGATAGATAAAACACTGAACATTGAATTTAAGTTATAATAGTTTTAAAAAACATAACAATTAAAGCATGTTAACACTTAATAATTTTCAAAACATAATCTTTACAATTCATATCAAAATATCAGTCATATTGTATCATCAAAATCATATGTAGTAAATGATTCTCCACCAAAGATTTCAAGGTCCACATGTTCCAGAATATTTATGAGGATATTCATCATCTACAAAATTAATTTAAAAATAAATCAATTACATCACATAGAATCAATAAATTTAGGGAATTGCTATCCGCAAACCAATTTTGGCTATTCGCAGACCAATTTTTATGAGTTATTACACGCCTTTTAAAAATACGCCTTGTACATGCATTTTTAGGAAAAGTGTTCAACACGAAAATTGTAGATCTCGTCGAGATCTGCAACTTTCGTGTTGAACACTTTTCCTAAAAATGCATGTAAAAGACGTATTTTCAATCGCAGACCAATTTTTATGAGTTATTACGATCAGTTTTGAAAATACTTCTTGTGCGTGCATTTTTAGGAAAAGTGTTCAACACGAAAGTTGTAAATTTCGACGAGATCTACAATTTTCGTGTTGAACACTTTTCCTAAAAATGCATGTACAAGACGTATTTTCAAAACTGATCTTAATAACTCATAAAAATTGGTCTGCGAATAGCCATTTGTGATCTGCGGATAACAATTCCCTAAATTTATTTAGCATATACACAAACCGATAGTTTTGAAAGGAGTGGTTTTATGATCTTGACCGGTTTTCCGGTTCTCCCCCAATATGGTCCGATTTTTACAACCGATAGTTTTTTTTATCATTTAATAACAAAAATTATTGCAAATAATTTTTCTCCATCCTAATCTGCTCAAGAGGTTTGCGCACTAGGATTTTTTAAGCAATTTTTTACTATTTGAACTGATATTATAAGGACCATAAATCTTAGTGACTAAAATTCTTATTTAGCCAATAAAATAAATGAGAGAACATATTTTCCAATATAGTTTTACATTATCTTTAAAAAAATATCATAGAAAAAATAATATTAAATAATCTAGACAGGTGCTTGACATTGAATATAATTATATTTCCTATCTCAAATATTATTACTTTGTCTTAAGAAGGTTTCCATGAAATGGTAGCATGTAGTGCCAAGTAAATTTAATTTATTTTTTCCCTCTTTTATTTTATTTACTAAATAAATATTAAATAGTGTTATTTAAATATAAAGGAGTTGCGAATCATCCCGGCGTCGACCCTTTCGCCAAGAAATGATCTAAGATAATTATTATGTTGATTGTCACGAAAGTGAGACTTTTTTTTTGGTTTGTGACGTCCCAGTACCTTACATTGCGCCGCACTAGCCCAGCAATGCACTGCATATAAGTGCAGTGCAGGCCTCAGCACTTCCCGCATTCCAATTGGTCAGGGATGCGCGGCGAAGTGACCATTTAGGACTCAGACACAAGTGGAGTGCTATAAAAGTAGGTGCGAGAGTAAGAGGCCACACTATTTATATATGTATAGACTTCACCCGTATTGGTGAGGTTACATAAAGTGTTGATATTGGGGGTGTGCGAACAGAACCGTAGAACCGACCAGGAATTGAACCGATCAATTTGAGAAGGTTCTAAAGGTTATCGGTTTGGGTATGGTTCTTGAAAAGGCAAGAACCGAAATTTTGGGTCAGCTCTCGATTTTTGAGGTCGGTACCCGAGAACCAATCTGAAAACCGAATGACTAATAATTACTGCATTAGTATTAAGTGATAGTAACGTAATCTTATTTGATTTTCACAATATAACGCAACAAAAGTCAAGTCTATAACAATATATTCATTGTTAAACAAACAAATATATAGACAAATAAGATTTGTGTAAAATAACACATAAGAAGTTAAGTTTATTTATAAATATTATAAGCATTTTGAGTCATATTTATGCCGTCGGGTAAAATCGAAAATCGAATCGGAACTGAGCCGAGCTTTCTTATTTGGGTATGGTTCTATACTTCAAATATATGGGTCGGGCCGGGTTCCGAAAAGGGGGAACCGAACTTATATGGATCGGTCTTGATTTTTCGTGGAACTGATCAGAACCGAACCGAGTTACACCCCTAATTAATATGATGACCTAAACCTAAACTACTCATATGCAAATTTTTGTAGGAGGTGCGTAACCAAGTGTATTCACGCCCCCAAAATGAAATGCAACTATACATAGACGACGGTAATTAAAATACACGATGTTTTATTTTAACTCTCATTTTATATTGCCTACATTTTTAGGAAGACGTGCGTTTGTATGTAACACTATTTTGGCACATTGTTAAATCCAATATAATTTCTTCTATTTTCGCACTTGATGTATATATAGTAATCCTCTATTTACTAATGAAAATAAAGCAATATAGTTCTTAGTGACAATAATTAAAATATACTTAAGGATTCATAACTATGATTTCCAATGAACTTTGTAGCACATATGATAACAAATTTGTAAGAAATATGGAGAGAGAGTTGAAGTTTGTAGATGATTCTAGAAACATTTTAGTAGTTGGAGTTTTGTATAGTTTGTTAGACTTTTTTGGTAATTATAGGTGCATAGAGTTTCTTAGATCTTGTAAGCTTATAATTAACTTTATACATGAAAATTGCGTCACTAAACCAAGAAAGCTGGGGTGGATAATGCTACAACGATAGTGGAAAAATGCGCAATATTGTTAAATTAACAAATACTATGTAAGACATGGACCTAGGACACAGTGATTTTCCGTGCCAAACTGCGCATAATATTATAATTGAAGTAAGAAGAAAATTTAAATAGCGTGAATAAACATGAACTTAAATATATATATATACCTCTTTATATTTACCTCTTTATCTTTACCTCTTTATCTTTCAAAATTACATTTACCTCTCTCGCCTTTGAAACCGTCAACCGGTCTCTTGAGTTCGGACCCACTGGGAGGTGTAGCCTGTGCTTACTTCTCCCTCACTAAACTCTTCTGACTAAGGATGGAAAATCTAGAATTGACTCAAGGCTGTAGCGAGGAGGTCCCGCCACACACCCGGAAGATCTTAGAGAGCTTCCCTTCCCAAACCAAAGCTCAGTCGGGCACCTTGGAGGGCACTAGCAGCCAACTCCGAAACTAGCCTGGAGGAGAGAGCTCACCAAGATCTGATCTCCTCCAAGGTGCCCTTAAGGGTCTATTTATAGATTCTCCTAGGCTGGTCTGCATATAGCATGAATCCACCTTTTGGTTTTACTAATCGCACCCCAAAATGGTCTGCTAAAAATCTAACTCCGCTGTTCTGAAGGGCTATTGGCAGCCTACAAAGGGTATCTAGATCATTTCCCTCTAAGCCTTCTGGGCGAGTGGTCCGTGAAGGCACCACTCGCCAAGCTCCTTTTTCGCTGTATTCGACCGGGCGAGTGATTCACGAGGGCATCACTCGCCAGGTACTCGGCACGCTCGGCAGGTGAGGCCTTGCCTCCCCTCACTCGCACGGCCACTGATACACACTTTGTTACCATGCGAGTGCCCCGCGAATGGGGCCTTACTCGCCCGAGAACTCTTGGGCTAATGTTGTCACCTGGCCCCTGGGACCCACTCGACGAATACGGGATTGTACACCCCTCTAAGTTTCCCCAGTTTACAAAAATGCCCATTTTGTTAGAAGTATGGATGGAAAATGAAAAAATCAACCAAATTATTTTATGATATTTTAATTTTAGTCTTTTATTATAATTCTAGATTCATTACAAATGATAAAATGTAACGCACCATTTTCAATGTAGAGTTATTACAATGGGTAAAATTGAAATAACATAAAATATGCTAAAATTTTAAAACATCTCCCCCCATCCCAGCCGTTTCCAATGTAGAGTTATTACAATGGGTAAATTTTCTTAAATTTCTACACCAAGAAGGACTATATGCATATTCACTATTCCAAAGAAAAGTCTTTTCAAAAATCTCAAAATTGAGTACTGGTTCGGCGTTAGCCTTTTTCTCCAGAACAAAATTCTTCTTTCACTAGCATATTTCTGGTATTTTTCTACTATTTTCTCACTTTATTTTGTCTGATTTCAAATTATTGTGTTATTAATTTTGTTGTTTTATTTCAAAATATAATTTTTTTTTCAAATATTTCAAAATGATCAAAAATATGTTTTTGTTATTTGTTTTACTTTAACTCCTTACAAAATTATGATTTGACTATAAACCTTCAAAAGAGCAAACATTTTTGTTATTTTGTTTCCAATGGTCAAAATTGATTTTGGCATACTCACAAGGATTTTCTTCAATGTCTAATTTTAATTTCAAATTTTCCAAACATTGTTTTTGTCATGCCTTGACCTTAATCTGATTATGTGCAATGAAATGGTCTATAGATAATTGTGTATGATTGCCTAGCATGCCTCTAAGTATAAGTAATGTTTTATGCTAATCAATGATTAATTCACTCACTATTTTGGTAATCTACATGTGCTCATAATCTTAGTCTTGCATGATTGTGTAGTGTAATTATTTTAACACATTAAGTTGTATATCTAAATTACCTACACCGTCTTTCAAAAATAAATTTCTTGCACACATAGAAGTGTTATTTCAATAATATTAATGTTTGCAACAACAAATGAATACGGAGACCTTTGGCCCAAAATAAAAATCTGAAATAAAAAGCCAAAGATAACTCCACCAAATACTACTCACCCTCCTGATAAGTCTTAATGAGCATTGTGAGGTTGAGCACCTTGGAAAGAATTGTAAAGTGTCTTGTGCAAATATACTCTTTTTATCACTTATATTTGTACACCGGATTACTAAAATAATTTTTTTATAAAAATGCTTATGTGATCCCCCAAGCAATACTTCGCTTCCTGATAAGTCTTAATGAGCATTGTGTGGGTGAAGCACCTTGGTAGTTGTACTCCTTTTATGTGCCTTGAAATTTTATTCTAACATTGATGTGTGAAAGTAATTATTTGATTGCAATCTTAATATTGTTGTTACTATTTCATTACATATGTCATGTGTTTTGATTATTTCACTTGTATACTTTTATCAAAACACTTTATGCACACATCATTGTTTTTCATAAAGCTTCTACTCATGAGAATTGGATCCTAATGCAAAATTACATAATTCTCTAAAAACTTTAGTAAAAGCACTAGATTGCAATGCATGATTTCTACAATGTTTTCTTTACTTGAAATACGAATTGGTTACATTGTAGTTATTATCTTTTTGAATATGTTGATTCATGCTTGCCTATTTGTTATGAAAATTTTCAAAGTTCCAATGCTCAAATGTGAAGAGTCTAGATATATTGTTGAAATAATTAAACTATTACAAAAAATATTAATCTTAATAACTTTGTTTTATCTTTCCGCATTCCTATTTGACCATGTATCCTTATACCATGTGTTCTCATGCTTATTTTTATATTTTGTTTTCACTTGTGCTTTGTCAAACAAAATTGCATCTCTCTTAACAAGTAGTATCACTCTTAAAATAAATTTAAAAAGCAAGTGATTGCATTCTTTTGGTATAATGTTTGAATGATGTTCTTTCACGCTTATCATATATTTTTTCCGCTGTGCTACTGTCTCATTTAGCTCGATCATGACTCACTTTATACTTACACAAAACTCTTAATCCTCTCTTAGTTATGTCCTAACTTTTTTCCTCTTTCTAGTTTTGTTTCACTCCACCCTCTTTTGCTAATAACAAAAGGGGGAGAATAAAATGATAAATCATAATGATTAAAGGAGTTGTATTCACTAGATTAAGGGGGAGCATAAATCTAATCAATGAGTGCATGTACTAAGGGGGAGCATAATTTTAAATGAACTATAACTCTTATTATTATATCTATGATTGTTTAGTGTCATATATCCTTCTAAAAACACATATCTTATCTATGAATATGATTTATCTCTATTGGATTTATTATTATCAAAATGGGGAGATTGTTGGAACATGGTTTTCCGCATCCCTTTGATTTGAGAATAACAAATCCTACTTGTATTTGATCTTGTTTGTCATTGTGTTTTTAGCATGCAGGTTTGGACAGATATGACACCAGGTTGTTGCAACACTGGTCTGACACTATCCACAAGCAGAAGGATTGAAAGATGTCTAACGTCAGGCGTTAGGTCTCAACGCTGGGCGTTAACGATCGACGGGATGGTCTGTTGATCGTCGGGATGGGATGCCGATCGACGGGATGGCTTGCCGACTGAATAAAAAGAGAAAGATGCTCAACGTCGGGCGTTAGGAATTAACGCCGGCGTAAACGATCGATGATTATGGCAAGGAGGAATGCAACCGTGATTGAAGGAGCAATTTAAGAATGATTTGACTCAACGCCTGACGTTAACTCTTAACGCCGACGTTAACTTTTGTTCCCGCCAAGATGCAAAAAGTATGGAGGGAAGCTGTCGTGATTGCAGGAGTATTTTTGGAATAATTTGACTCAACGCCCAGCGTTAGAGTCAACGCCAGCGTTAAATGAATGTTTCCAAAGTTGCAGAACCTCCTTCCTGTTTTGAAGATCTGAGCCATCAAGTTATTTCTATACGGAGTCAACGCCCGACGTTAACTCTTAACGCCGGCGTTAGATTCCAGTCCTATAAAAAGGTGGATTTCGTCTTCTCCAGCTGCTGATTGCTAAGAGCCCTATTCCAGCCCTTCAGAAACTCCTTGAGGATCGTATTTTTTCAGATCATCATCTCCCACACAAATTCAAAAGGAGGAATCGAATGAGGCTTGGATCAACACGCTAACTCAATGCAAAGAACGCACACTTGGACTTCAACGATCTTCAGCGATTCTTCGGCGTCTCCTTCAGATTACCTCATAGGGAGTTTTATATTTGTCTTTTGTATTTGTCTTTTATTTTTATCTTTGTAATCGTTTCGGAAATTCGTCTAGTGTTGGCGACTAGGTCTGGGTAGGACTTAGGGAGTAATTCGCCTCGTGTTGGCGACTAGGTCTAGGGAGTAGATCTAGGGGGTGCTCGAGGCCTTTTTGGGGATAGGAATGCTAGAGCGGCTTGAGGCCGTATCTGGGGAGAGATCGGCTAAAGCCAACCGGTTCGTGGGGATACGAGTCGGTATAGAAAACGAAAAGAATTTTTCAGATTTCGCCTTCGATTTCTAGCGACATAGAAATCAGATTTTGTAATCAATTTTATAAATGATAATCATGTCTTTTCTTGTTTAATAAAATTGATCTCATTTTTAGTTTCATTATCTCTTTACTTTTGATTTAACTTCTACCAAAATATCAAAAGTTTTTATAAAAATTAAAGTTTTCTAAAACCCTTATTCACCCCCCCCCCCCTCTAAGGGTGCCTCACGATCCAACAAAAGGTATATATTTTAATCTGCATCACGCTTTGACTTATTGAGCAGGGTTATATATAGACCATTTTTGAGAGTAACAGTGTAATAGTATCCTCGCTCTGTTGGATTCTCTTTCAAAAATAGCCCAAATCTCTTTCAAAAATAGCTGAAATTAGAAAGTGATAATATCCAAGCTCTCAGGAAGTTGATTCAGTCATTGTAGCACTGTAACGGCTGTGTGAATAAATTACAGTGACACCACATCAAATATAGTTGATTATATTTCTTGATTTTGATTTGGAAACTTTAGCATCTTTTTGACACTCTCAAACAATAAGTAACAGTAATAATAAAGGCTCAAGTTGTAGTATACAACGCTCATAATTGAAGCATATCAACATAAGTTAATCCCATTTGGGCGCTCAAAGTAGTGAACAATAGGGCTCAAAAAGGAGCTAAACTTAAAATACAAGTAATAGGCTCAGAATTCTTAAATCTCCACCCACCGCTCAAACACGCTCTTAGGAGAATGATGACCTAGGGGTTCTCTTCTCCCTCGATTTCAGTCTTGCGGCAATCCACCTCCTCTTAATTATTTTCAGTTCTATTAAGATTTTTGTTGCTTATTGGGCCTCTCTACGGGGTTTTTTCGCTTATGTACCTAGGCTATTGTTCAAATCATTCTGATTATGTTAGTGATTCTCTTCATTCAATGATTTCATTGAAGAGTAGGAAGTCATTGAGGAACTTGATAGAGATTCCTGACTACCCCATCATACCCGACAAGCACCCCAGAGGTGTGTAGATGGAATTGCACACATTAAAAAAGAATCATGCAATTTGATTTCTAAAAGATTGTTACTTTTTATCAGCTAAGGGAAATCTTTCGTGTTTCTTTGAGAAACTTTGAATCATGTTCTAAGCACAATCATTATATAACTTGGAGGGCTGTTATGGTTGAAATTAAAATAGAATTATAAATTGTGTCAGGATGATTGAGGAACTATCTCAACACAATAGTTGTATAACTTGGAATGGTGCAATATGAGGTAAGATATCAATATTTTTGTTACATATTTGTTTATTACCATTTTTTATCAAGGAAGGATTTGTGAAATAAGTTCTCTTTATTTTAAACATGTTTTTTAGGCATGTTAGATTTTTGCTTTAGAATAACCCATAAGCCTAGGTGATAAAATTGTATCATGTTAGGCAATTTAAAATGAAATTAAATTAAGCAAAAATGATAAAAATTTATGAATTTCAAATTAAATTAAGCATAGATGAGAAAAAAAAGTTAAGTGCTAGGCTCCTCGGGCTGCGAGTAGCAGGTGTGTATGTTTAATACAAAATTCATTCTCAAAAGCCACCACCACCACCTAATTGATTACATTCTCAAAAGTATTTATACAAAATCCTTTTTTCAACTTATTATCGGTTTCATGTTGATCATTGATTTTCTGTTGATCATTGTTTTCCTATTATGAGATTCAATCATGTTTGTTTGGTTTCATCTTTACCCTTTAAAATCATGTTTTTATATTTAAGAGTATACATCTATTTTTGAGGCTCTTACATAATCTACTTTAGATCCGGTTTGAGACCTTACATATATATATTCATTTTGATACTTTTTGATGGTGGATCCTCTTTGGTCTTTGTAACGGCGGTGGAGACCAGTCTTGAAAGGGAAGAGTTTGCAAAAGTGAATGATCTCCGTAAAGGTTCGCCCCCTTCTGTGTTTTTTTTAATAAATTTATGAGTATACATCTATTTTTGATGCTCTTATATATTCTAATTTAGATCTGCTTTGAGACCATACTTATATTCATTTTGATTTTGTTTTCTTTTTAGATGGTGGATCCTCTTTGCTCTTCGTAACGTCGATGGAGACCAGCCTTGAAAGGGAAGAGTTTGCAAAAGTGGATGATCACCGCAAAGGTTCGTCCCCTTCTGTGCTTCTCTTATGATTATGCTCCAATATTTTGTTTTGGATGAATTGATAGATTATTTTTAAGTATAAACATTATAACAAGATTGAAATAATATAGTATATATTTTAAGCTAAAGTATCATAGGGGTGAAGTCCCGTGCCGTTTCACGGCGATTTCATCCCAAAACATATACACGCACGCTTAAACTATTTGTCTAAAACTCATCATATGCCTTGATCGTGCAACAAAAATAATCGTTTGCTTCCTGTACATTCAGAATGTCGTCTTTCCCCAACGAATGTCGTCGTCCCCGACAAGTGTCGCGGCTCCCGACAAATGTCGCCGGCCTTGACGAATGTCGTCGGCCACCGTCGAATGTGGCCGCCTGCCACGACAAATGTCACCCTCACGATAAATGACGCCACCCACAATAAATGTCGCCCCTCCATGACAAATGCCGCCCCTCCATGACAAATGCCGCCGCCCACGACAAATGTTGCCCACCCCGACAAATGTCGCCGCCCACGATAAATGCCGCCCCCACGACAAATGGCGCCGCCCACGACAAATGCCGCCCCCGCGATAAATGGCGCCGCCCACGATAAATGTCGCCCCCACGACAAATGATGCCGCCCACGACAAATGTTAATTTTTTGAAAGCTAAGAGGTTGAAAATTTTTATAGTAATTATTGTTGAAATAAGAACTGCATCTATTCTCATTCTTAATTATGTGTAATTTAGCTCCAAAATAGTATGGTCTTCATAACTGCATCTATTTTCATTATTAATTAGGCATTTAGAATAAGTGAAGTACATGCGTAAGATGTTGCACCCGCTAAGGTGCGGGTGCAACCCACTTAGATGTGAGCTCAGCCCGTTTAGATGAGGGTGTATCTCGCTTAGATGCAACGTCCGTTAGGTCCTACATCATGGAAGCTTTCTCTCAAGGTGTTTTAGCACAGTCGACCAGAGTTTAGCCAAGTCATGAGAGTGTGTACACGAAGAACGTGGTGTTCAAAGGAGATCTTTGTTTGGGTCGCCAAATGTTGCCGACCGTTGAATGCTTCCACCCACGACAAATGTCGCATGCCGCGAGAAATGTTGCCCCTCACGATAAATATAGCCCCCAGGACAAATGTCGCCCCCAAGACAAATGTCGCCCTCACGACAAATTTCGACCGCACGACATTTGTCGCCCCAACGACATTTGTCGCCCCCATGACATTTGTCGCCCCCACGATCATTGTCGGCCCCCACGACAATTGTGGCCCCCACGATAATTATCGCCCCCACGATAAATGTCGCCCCCTAAAACCAATGTCGCCCCCACGACAATTGTTGCCTCCCACGACCATTTTCGCTGCCCTCGACGATTGTCGCCGCCCACGACGAATGTCGCTCCCACGAAGAATGTCGCCCCCACGACAAATATCCCCCCCCCCCACCATGACAAATGTTGCTCCCACGACAAATGTCCCCCCCCCCCCCCCCCCGACAAATGCTGCAACCCATGACAAATGTCACCCCCACGACAAATGTCACCACCCACGCCATGACACTCACGTAGGGCCGGAGGCCCGTGCCTGTCACTTGTGTGTGTGTGTGTCTCTCTCTCTCTCTCTCTCTCTCTTTCTCTTTCTCTCTCTCTTTATATATATACAAGTGACAGTGCACGGGTGTCCCACGTGCCCCGCGCGATAGTACCCGGCTCGCGGAGGCGGGCTTCGGCCGCATCTAGGCTTTTATAACATGAGTCTTGTTTTTTATGATTTTGAGCTTGATTTGTATCTTATTTGAAAAAGTGATGCACATGAAAGTTGTAGATCTCATTGAGAAGAATAACTTTCATGTTGATCACTCGTTGATTTGAAGCTGTTTAGAGCCCTGATTTAAACCTCGAAAAAGTTCACGCCGAATCGGGAGCCTAAACAGCTTCAAATTAAAAACTGATCAACATGAAAGTTATTCGTCTCGATGAGATCTACAACATTCATGTTGATCATTTTTTCAAATAAAATAAAAATTAAGAAAAAATCGTAAAAAATGTCACCATCTGATTGGTGGCGTCCTGTTACACCATTAAGGGAATTTCCTTCTATATATACGAGCATCTTCGCACGGGCTACGCCCGTGCTCGATGCTCTCGGGCGGCCTTCGGCCGCATCAATGCGGGCTTCGCCCGCAACCAAGCGGGCTTCGCCCGCAACCAAGCGGGCTTCGCCCGCAACCAAGCGGGCTTCGCCCGCTTGTCATTCAAGGCGGACTTCGCCCGCCCCCTCGGCGTCGGCGGGCTTCATCCGCAATTTTGTTAAAACGTTCTGTATTAAAACGTTTTAAAGTTTTTAAAAAAATTAAGTTTTTAAAGTTTTTAAAAAAATTAAGTTTTCAAAGTTTTAAAAAAATTTAAGTTCTTAGAGTTTTTAAAAAAATTAAGTTTTTAAAGTTTTTAAAAAATTAAGTTTTTAAAGTTTTTAAAACGTTAAAAAAAATTAAGTTCTCAAAGTTTTATTAAAAAAGTTTTATTAAAAACCTTTTTATTAAAACCCTATATTAAGTTTTTAAAGTTTTGTTAAAAACATTTTTTATTAAAACGTGAAAACATTACAAACGTATATGAAAACGTTCAAACGTTAAAACGTTTTTAATAAAACGTTAAAACGTTTTTAATAAAACGTTAAAACGTTAATAACAGAATTTTTTTTCTATTAAAACGTTAGAAGCAGGTGGGCCCCGCTAGCTTTGAAAACGTTATTTATTAACAGCTGTTATCGCAGGCGGGGCCCACAGGAGGGCCCCGCCCGCTGACATGGCGTTGTGGGCCCCGCCCGCTGACTTGGCGATGTGGAACTTTTAGTCCCACATCGCCAAAAACAGCGGCAAGCCACTGTTAGCTCGAAGATCGCCACTTTTAGTCCACATCGCCATAAACAGCGGAAAGCCACTGTTAGCTCGAAGATCGCCCCGTCCTGCCCCGCGGAGCCCGCCCGCTCCCGACTGCGCCCGCCCTCGTCGACCCGTCCCGAACCCGAACTGATCGCACCATCCCGCGTCCGCGGCGCGACCCCGACCCGACCCCGCACGCGTGAACATAAAATTTTTCGGTCGTGTAGGGGTAAAAAGGTAAGTTCA
Source organism: Dactylorhiza incarnata (assembly GCA_033032865.1). Classification (NCBI taxonomy): domain Eukaryota; kingdom Viridiplantae; phylum Streptophyta; class Magnoliopsida; order Asparagales; family Orchidaceae; genus Dactylorhiza; species Dactylorhiza incarnata. Next base: position 23,548 of record JAWHQI010002726.1, read on the forward strand.
TAGGCAGTAGGTTTAGGGGATCTAGGAAAAACTATGGACGGACCTGATCGTTCCTGCGATTGAACGGCCGCGATTACGATCTGTTTCAGCTTCAACGGCCACGATTGATTCCATGGGTGTTAGCAGAGATATCTATATTCTCTTAATAGTAAAGATATATATATATATATAGACACACACGAGTGACATGACACGTGGGCCCACTGTGCGGGCGGCGACATTCGGCAAGGGCGTCGACATTCGGCAGGGGCGGCGACATTTGGCGGGGGTGACATTCGGCAGGGGCTGCGACATTCGGCGGGAGGTGACATTCGGCAGGGGGCGGCGACTTTCTACCGGGGCGATCTATATTTATATCAGTATATATAAAAACTTAATTTAATTTTGTTCAACAAAAATCATATGATGTGATGGTTGTCATCTTTGGTTGACATAGTGGAGACCTGTGTTCAATTCTCACCATTGATAAATTTTTGTTGAGATTAAAAAACAGGTCTTATGAAACTATTTTCAATAATTTAGGGGTAAAATCATAATTTCATGTTGTAGGGTACTCCCCACCTTCATAATTAGGTCACTTCCCTAGTAGGTTTAGGAGACCTATGAAAAAGTGAAGAGAGAGAGAGAGAGAGAGCGGTTTGATCCGACGGCTGATGAAATATCTATGTCAGATTCAACGGCCGTAATCATTTCAACGGTTTTAAAATTCATGGTTTGATCATATATATACACGGATTAATGTATATCCACGCTGCGCGGAGTTTCCCTATATCCGCGCGTTCGACGAACGCGGCTCCGTTCGACGAACACGGGTCTTCGTTCGACCGAACACGGCTCCGAACCCCGATCGACGAATAATATTCGATCGACCAACGCAGGTTAAAGATTGAAGCTTATTCGTCGTTCGTCGATCGTGTTCGTCGAACATGGCCGTTCGCCGATCGAACGAACGGCGAATGGCCACGATCGAAGAACGTGGAATAAGCTTCGATCGATGAACGACGGGCTAACGGCGGGCTTCCGTTCGACGAACGTGGATGGCTTCGATCGACGAACGGCGGGCTAACGTTCGAGCGAACACGGGCTGGCTTCGATCGACGAGCGGCGGGCTAACGGCGGCCTCCGTTCGACGAACACGGGTGTTGCGGATATAAACATATATCTTTAGTCGAACGGTGAACTCGTGTTCGTCGAATGGAGTCCCGTGTTCGTCGAACGGAACCCGCGTTCGACGAACGCGCGGATATAGGGAAAATACGCACAACGCGGATTTCCAGCATACCCATCTTTATTATATAAATGAATATAGATATCTTGATAGGCACACCGTATTTTTAATATCAGCCACACGATTACTTCAGATCAAAATAACAACCGTTGAATTGACAAATGTTCCTTAAAACTCTCTGGAATTTCCTTCGAGCCGCCTCTTCAAAAACCTTCCAGCCCCGACAACACTCTCAGACGACACGCGATTTTTCATTCCCCCTTCCCGCACTACTTCTCGCGCCAAAGCTTCTCATGGGGTAAGTTCTCCATGGGGTAAGCCATCATCACCGTGATATGCCAGGGCAACATCGCCGCAAGAGCTGGTTCTCCCATGTGGTAAGTTTCCCTTCTCTTCATCGCCATATGCCAGGGCAACACATCACACGCCCATCCCCTATTAGGTCAACTGTTCCCGCGGCTCTCCCGTCTCCATCGCAACTCACAGCCAAAAACAACACCATCCGCTCTCCTCTCACTACTCTTCAGCCGTCAATAGGAGTCCGTGCAGAGAAACGTCGAGATGAAGCCCTACTCTGGTATGTATCTCCTCTTCCTATCTCTATTGGTTTCCGCCATTAAAGGGCATCGACCTAACTCTGTAGATTTCATCATATTAGGTCATAATCTGTCTTCCGACTGATCCTCCCAAAAAGAAATTGAATAATAGTTCTTTAGACTGGGGTTGGATCCGCTGCTAAAACCTGAAATCAGAAACATCGACAAAAGATATTTTCCATCTACCTCCGGATTTCTCCCAAAGTCATCCCAACGATTTTATGCACATCTCACTCATACAAAGTCATGAAAAAAGTCTTAATTTGTTGATAAAAAAATTAGCACTCAAATAAGAGATGAAATATTTTTGGTGATCTCTAGCCATGCAGTAAAAACGATTTGGATTCATTTTCTTTTCATTTCAGTTGTTTCTTGCTCATTCTCTCTTACTATGAAATGAAAAATGCATCGTGATGATATTTCATGAAATAATTTTTCAACATTATGAGCACTACTTGAAGTGATATTCCGAGTGCCTGATAAATTTTCATGTTCACTGTTACTTATGGATTGAATTTATGGACACCGACCATGATAATTGAGGAGTGATTTTCTGAGTGACTAGATAAAATGATTTTTAGTACATTTTATGCCATAAGAGGGGTGGGAGCACAAGTGTAGCTTGCTAGAATGCGTGCGTAGCCCGCATCGATACATTAAGCATGCATATTCGCTCTACAAACATCCAAATGAGTCTTCATACATCCGCAAGAACTATTTTGTTCTGTCCGACAAGAGGAAAGTATAATACAATATATCATGAGAACACTATAACGGTAGCCACACAATGCCACCTTGCATAAGCACGGGCGTATCCTGTGCGGCACCCAAGGCAACCCATAAAACATGCGGAGCCCGTTCATAACTGTTAGGCATGTCTGCACAAACTTGACAAATCCACCTTGGGTGCGAACGGGCGAGCCCGTGAGCACCCAAGGCATCTGGGAGCATCGAGCACAGGCCAGTAGGCCGTGCGAAGATGCCAGTATATCTTTATCATTTAAAACAATAGTGATATCTTGAGGCACACCAAAAATAAGAATCTGGACCGTCCGATCAAGCAGCTTCTAAACTGGTCGTCGAATCTATGGAGTTGGGCCTGCCATTAGCGACATCTCTCAAAAATCCATTCTTCTCACCCCCAAAAAATCCCGACATCCCCCCGCCCGCCAATGCTGCTACTGAGCCCATCTCTGCCGCCGTCGGCGGCCTGCCCGGGCGCCCACCGGGGGGTTTGTCGGCTTCCGATGAACCCGCCGGGGGCTGTCCGGCGACGAGCGTGAAGGGCCACCGTCGGCGGTGGCCCTGTCCGTGAGGCCCAGACGGGTTCGCAGGAGGCCAGCAGACCCCCGGTGGGCGTAGGGCAGGCCGCCGGAGGCAGAGATGGGCTAGGTAGCAGCTTTGGAGGAAATTGGAGGGGGCGGGCGAAGCCCGCCTGAATGCGGCTGCTGCGCCGCATCGAGAACGGGGGGGGGGGGGGGGGGGGGGGGGGGGGAAAGAGGGGGGAGGGGGGGGGGGGGGGGGGGGGGGGGGGGGGGGGGGGGGGGGGGGGGGGGGGGGGGGGGGGGGGGGGGGGGGGGGGGGGGGGGGGGGGGGGGGGGGGGGGGGGGGGGGGGGGGGGGGGGGGGGGGGGGGGGGGGGGGGGGGGGGGGGGGGGGGGGGGGGGGGGGGGGGGGGGGGGGGGGG
>JAWHQI010002727.1:0-27034 GCA_033032865.1 Dactylorhiza incarnata
CACGGGCTGGGCCGGTTTTAACCTTCTCCTTTATTTATAATAAGTATAATGTAATATTAATTATATAAGATTGAATACTATATAATGAAATATTCATCCCCCATATTATTTGGCTATAACTCATATACATATGTTTGTATATTTAGTGTCTATTTTGTTACAACCTTATTAGTCCCAATCTTTCTTAAGCATTTAGATCGAAAAAATAGCGAAATTATTTGATGGCGCGTAATTATTTGATGGCAATTTATCACTGACGTATATTTTTCATCATCGGGGATTATTTAGTATATAATTTAAACACAAATATTTGAAAACATAAATTTAGGCATTACAGTTTCGTACCTACATATAAAAGTTTCGTCCTCGAAACTTTTAGTTATTGATTTCTTCAAATAGTAGTGGAAAAGATCCTTCATGATATCTTCTCGTTCCCAAGTAGCTTCACTTATAGGATGACTTTTCCACCAGATTTTGACAAATCTAACATCTCGATTGCGCAACTTTTTGCTTTGCCAATCTATGATTTGTTTTGGCTCAGTCGGGCTTGACAAATCAGGTTCAATTTGTATCTCGCTTGTTGCCACTATCTGACTTGGATCAGCTATATATCTTCGAAGTGCTGATACATGAAAGACATCATGTAAGTTTTGCAACTCATCAGGCAGTGTCAATCGATATGCCAAATATCCAATACGTTCAATAATAGGGAAAGGACCGACATATCGAGGGCTTAACTTTCCAATTTTCCGCAATTGTGGGGCTCCTTTGAATGGCTTAATCTTTAAGCACACTTGATCGCCAACTTGAAACTCCACTCGGCGGTGTCTAGCATTATAGTATTTTTGTTGACGATCTTGTGCAATTTTCATTTTCTTTGAATAATGACAACTTTTTCATGTAGTTCATCCATCTCTTCCTTTTTATGTAACTTTCTTTCCCCATCTTCTGCCCAACTTAGGGGAGTGCGACATCTGCGACCATATAAAGCTTCGAAGGGTGTCATTCCAATTGTAGCCTGGTAACTATTATTGTATGAAAATTCTATTAATGTTAAATAGTCTTCCCACGATCTTTTTAAGTCAAGCACGACCATTCGTAAGAGATCTTCTAACATCTGCATTGTGCGTTCAGATTAACCATCCATCGGTCTGAGGATAAAATGTCGTGCTATATAACAATTTTGTACCCAGACGTTTATGGACTAACTTCCATGTATTAGATGTGAATCGACCATCTCTATCTGATATAATAGTTCTGGGAATTCCGTGCAGTTTAATAATAACATCTATGTACAACTCAATAAGTTTTTCTATTGACCCACCTTTCTTTACTGCAATAAAATGTGCACTCTTCGTTAATCGGTCAATAATTACCCAAATACCATCATTTCCTGACTTACTTCGTGGTAACCCCAAACGAAGTCCATAGCAATATCATCTCATTTCCATTCTGGAATGGGCAAGGGTTTCAAATAACCACCAGGTTTCATATGTTCCGTCTTTACCACCTGACAAGTGTGACATTTAGCGATATATGTAATCACATCTTTCTTCATTCCGGGCCACCAAATTCCTGCTTTAGATCTTGATACATTTTGGTTCGACCAGGATGAATTGAGTATGGTGTATTATGTGCTTCATACATAATATCATGTCTTAAATAATCTGTGTCTGGAACACATAATCGTCCATTAATAACTAACAGTCCATCTTTTTCTGTAATTTTGTTGATTCCCCATTTTTCACTTTTTGTAATAATGCTTCTAGAAAAGAATCCTGAGGCAAGACCTTTAGTACTCTATCCTTGATCGAGTATTTAATCTGTAATTGAAATATATGTGCCTGCTTTTCTCTTGGTGTCATGAAAAGGATCTCCATAATTTCTAGGTCTTTCAGCAGTTGTTTGTTAAATGTCTTTATTGTTGATAACAAAGACATATTCTTCCTGCTTAAAGCGTCTGCCACAACATTAGCCTTACCTGGATGATATTGAATATCTACATCATAATCTTTGATAAATTCCAACCATCATCGTTGTCGGAGATTTATTTCTTTTTGGGTAAATATATACTTTAAACTTTTGTGGTCAGTAAAGATCTCACATCGGGCACCATATAAATAGTGACGCCATATTTTTAAGGCGAATACTACTGCCGCCAATTCTAGATCGTGTGTTGGGTAGTTTCTTTCTGCATCTTTGAGTTGTCTGGAAGCATATGCAATAACTTTTCCATGCTGCATTAGGACACAACCAAGACCTTTATAAGATGCATCACTGTAAATCTGAAATCCTTCTGTGCCTGAAGGTAATACTAGTATAGGAGCAGAAGTCAACTTCTCCTTCAAATTCTCAAATGCTTGCTGACATTCATCATTCCAAATGAATAAGACTTTCTTCCTTGTTAGTTGTGTTAGAGGTAACGCAATTTTAGAGAAATTCTTTACAAATTTTCTGTAGTATCCTGCTAAGCCGAGAAAGCTTCGTACTTCTGTCACAGTAGTCGGTTGTGGCCAATTTAATATAGCTTCTATCTTTGCAGGATCTACAGATAGACCATGCTGATTAATTGTATGCCCCAAAAATGAGACCTCTTTCAGCCAAAACTCACATTTTGAGAACTTGGCATACAAACGATTAACTTTCAATGTATGTAATGCCATTCTTAGATGTTGTGCATGGTCTTCCTCATTCTTGGAATAGATCAATATATCGTCAATAAATACAATAATAAACCGATCCAAAAATTCCTTGAAAACTCGATTCATTAGATCCATGAATGCTGCAGGGGCATTAGTTAGACCAAACGGCATAACACAACAAATTCGAAATGGCCATACCTGGTATTAAAAGCTATCTTGTATATGTCTTCTTCTTTTATTCGTAGTTGATGATATCCAGATCGTAAATCAATCTTCGAAAATACTTTTGCACCAGCTAACTGATCGAATAAATCATCTATACGTGGGAGAGGATATTTATTCTTCACATTTAGTTTGTTTAGTTCCCGATAATCAATACATAGACGCAAAGTTCCATCTTTCTTTTTCACGAAAAGAACTGGAGCTCCCCAAGGTGACGAACTTGGTTGTATAAAGTTCTTGTCTAATAGCTCGTGTAATTGGCTTTTTAAATTCTGTCAATTCTTTTGGAGCCATTCGATATGGTGTCTTTGCCACTGGAGTTGCTCCTTCAATTAATTTTATTTCAAAATCTATTTCTCATATTGGAGCTAATCCTGGTAAATCGTCTGGGAATACATCAGGAAATTCACATACTACTGGTATAGAGGAAATATCTTTCTTTTCTTCATTTGTTCCCTTGATCATTATGAGCATAGCTTCACAACCTTTTCGTAGTTTCTTTATTGCTTTCATAGCAGAAATTAATATCTTTGGCGCTTCCCATAATCCATGAAATATTACTAAGCTTTGATCTGGACATCTTATAGTCACTTCCTTTCTTTTGCAATTAATTACTGCTTCATGTTTGGTCAACCAATCCATACCCAAAATGATGTCAAATTCACTAAGTGGTAATACAACTAAGTCTACCTCCAGCATTTGTTTATTAACACAAAATTGAACTTGAGCTCGAAATTGTGTTAGCATAATATGATTGTTGGGCATCAACACGTGAAGTGCATTGTTAATTGGATATGGTTTTACCAATAAAGATTTAAGTATATGAGCTGAAATGAACGAATGACTTGCGCCAGTATCAAATAAAACTTTCAATAATTGTCCTTGGACATCAATCATACCTGTGACAACAGCGTCATCAGCCTTTGCATCCTGTTGTCCCAAGTTGAAAACTCGAGGTTGAATTTGTCTTTCTTCACCCATATATCCACTTGGTGATGGAGTCGATGCATAAGATTCACCTTCTTTATTGGTTCCCATTTGATAAATCTTTTGGGGTTGCTGAGTTGGAACTCCTTTCATGCTTCCTTCTCGTGTCGGCCTCTTGGGACATTCTTGTTGACGATGTCCCGGCTGACGGCAGATGTAACAAATGTCAGTGCCCATTAAACATTGTCTTTTATGCATCTTTCCACATTTTTCACATTTTGGCACTACTGATTGTGTAGGACTACTGCTTCCAATTGTTTGGGTCACTTGTTCACCTTTCTTTTCTTCCAAGATTCTCCTGACTTGCTAAAAGACCCTTTGTTTGAACTATCTATATTCTTCTTTTCATGAACTCCCTCCTCATATGGGTTTTCTCCATATCAATTTCTACCTTCCGTGCCTTTTCGCTAGTTTCTCTTTTCGATGATTTCTAGGGGCACCAAATATGTACGTATATTGTCTCGAAGCCCTTGCTGGAATTGTAGGCACTTCTCCTCTTCATTTGCGACTACTGATCCCGCGTAATAAGACAATTGAGAAAATTCGGCTTCATATTGAAGCACCGTCTTATTTCCTTGAATTAATTTTAGGAATTTATCATGCAGAAGTCTTTTTTCTGATGCGGGCACAAACCATGTAGTGAACTCACGTACATATTCATCCCATGAAATTGTGGTTACCCTTCTTGCTGCCAATTTACTACTAACAAGATTGTCCCACCATCTTTTAGCTTCTCCGTCTAATAAAAACGTGGCTAAATCGACTTTTCTGTCTTCCGGGCAACGCATGACCCAAAAGATTGTTTCAATTCTCTTGATCCAATATTCTGTCTCCAATGGTTAATCCTCCTTGGAATGTGGGGGGTTTTAGCTCCAAAAATTGTTTTAAGTCAACATCCATATGTCTTTGAAGTGGTGGTGTAACTTCAACTGGTGGTACAACGGAAGGTGTATCACGTACTATTTTGATAGCTTTAGCAATAGCTTGGGCAATCTCAGATATTGGTTGGTGAGGTGATTGCCCACTGCTATTATGACTTTCCAGTGCTATATTTCCTTGTACCGCTTCATATTCAAATTCTTCGGGGATTCTCCTTAATCGTCTAGAGGAATATACATTCAAAGGTTCCTAAGGTATGAAATAGGACATAATTAGCGTTTTAATGAGCGAACATCTAAATATAAATATTTTAGTGTTTTGTTAAGTACAATTATGTAATCCTCATTGTGGCCAAATGTTCTGAAACCTCGCTTTGATACCATTTAATTGTCACGGCCCGAAGACCATCACAATTTATGCAGTATCATAAACAGTATTTCAGTCCACATATAGCACATCATACTATCATATATCACAATGAGTTTACATAATGTCCAAAACATATACTTTGTATTTATTTCATTACAACAGATACAAGGAAGAGTACATATAGAGATTGATACTATTCTATCATACGTGATCTCTTATTCTTCTTGATCCTTCAGCTTGAGAATTATCAGGGATAGTTGGATTGACGCTGAGTGGATCCTAAAAATTTAGCAACATAAAGGATTAGTCTTTAATAAAGACTATGTGAGCATTTATATCTTTAACTACTATACATACAATTGAAATGAAGCAGTAACAATATGCATGTATGTTTCATGATTTATCAGTACAAGTATAATAAAGCAGTAACAATATATAAGTTCCATGATTTGACAGTACAAGTAAAATGAAGCAGTAACAATATATGTTCATAATCATACTGAGTATATCTGTACATCTGTTCATAATTAATATGCATAAATATTCATTGTCAATATATCAATAAAAATCCTTTTTATTGGTTTATATTCATATGAGAATATGTCGAGGGCTTCAGTATCAGTATATCTGTATCAGTATTTGGGTCAGACCCCTCAAGGTCAAAGACTCCCAAGTCAGTACGTTCATCACGCGTTAATGCTTTTTCAGCCGACTGCTTGGTTGTCATTATAATTCAGTAAAGTTCTTGTACCCTCGACCTTTCTCATGCATCGATGCATTTATACGTAAAAGTTATAATTTTATAAATAATGAAAAGGTAATATTTATTTATTATTCCCTCAGTTTATGATCGCAATTGATTCCTTTGCAATGTTTGCCATCTTTAGCGATTTATTCATTGTCAGTGATATTAAATTATGAACTTTATTTGATCATCATGTGTGCGCATACAATAATAATTTCTATCTATCTTTTCAAAATAACATGTATATACTTAAAAGTAGGGAAATAGAGCATACATTAAAGAGATAATCCTCACCTGCATAATTCCTTTATCGCGTCGTAGATCATTGTCGCGCCTATCATTCGATGCCATCCTTCGAGTTTCTGTCATTAGGCATTATTTATTAGGCAACTCTTATTATCGAGGTTGCATCTTTATTTAGAGGCGACTTGACTCTATTTGGTGATAGAAGACTTTTAGGAGTGGTCTTTCTTAGGAAAGAAAACATTTAGGTATGAGAAAATCCCCTCATTTTAAGTTATGCCAACATTCATATTGACTTAATTCAACCCTCATTACTCATCTTCAGAACTAGAGGGATGAGAAGGAGAGAAAGTGAGTGGGGGAGAATACTAAACCAAACCATCCCAACTTGATAAGCATATCAGTCTACTGTCAAGGGGAAAACAGCCCCTAATCTTTTCCCCACATAACTTTCCAGCAATCATGCTATCCCCATGCCAAATCATAATAATATCAATAGGGATTTAGACTTACAGAGCAAGGGGGTTTCAGATAATTGAAGGAGCTGATCCTCACAGCAAAGGCACAACCCAAACAGCTACAGCACAACCTCCCAGCCAAGGCACGATCAAAACAGCCACATCACAACAGTTAATGCACAGCACAACTCACAGCCAAAGCACAAACTCACAGCCACAACACAAATTCACAGCTACAGCACGGTGGTGAAGCTTCAGTTGGCACAATAAGAGTAGAGGAGAGAGCGTATGAAGGAGGAGAGAATCCATCGGGCTTTATATAGCCGATTCGATCGGCATTTCAGTCGTCACAGCAACGACCTTCCGCCAAGTAGAAGCTCGGCAATGACACGATTCATCCCTAGGTGTCGACGAGGAGGGAGGAGCATGGTGTGTCGAAGAAGCAAAAGATTTCACCAACCCTACCGAGGAAGACGCCGCTCGCCGCTTGCCCTAGAGGAAATGGCGAAGAGAAGAAGGTCGTGCGGCTTCCGGTTTAATCAGTCACGGGCTGGGCTGGTTTTAACCTTCTCCTTTATTTATAATAAGTATAATGTAATATTAATTATATAAGATTGAATACTATAGAATGAAATATACATCCCCCATATTATTTGGTTATAACTCATATACATATGTTTGTATATTTAGTTTCTATTTTGTTACAATCTTATTAGTCTCAATCTTTCTTAAGCATATTTAGATCGAAAAAATAGCGAAATTATTTGATGGCGCGTAATTATTTGATGGCAATTTATCACTGACGTATATTTTTCATCATCGGGGATTATTTAGTATATAATTTAAACACAAATATTTGAAAACATAAATTTAGGCATTACACCGCAACTCCATCAGGACTCGCTGGAACAACTCCAACTTCCCTCTGCCCTGCCAAAGGATTCGAGGAGCAATGGAGGCAAAAGTTGTGGCCGGAGTCTGGAACCGGAGCTGACTCGTTGGAAAAAATAAGAAAAATAGGGCGTGAGGGCGGCCTGCATTTATCTTGAGAAAAAAACATTTTAATTGATATTTGTGATCTGCATAAAGCCAAAAATAGTCTACATATAACATCACTCATTTTTATAATGATCAGATTTTATTGAAATTAAAACACAGTTGGGATCAATTTTTGCGTGTAGGCGAAGCTGGTGAAGCATTTGCAAGCTCTGCGTAATTTTTGCAGAAATTATCAGAGTTCGAAACTCGCCACCGACAAGAATTTTTTAAAGCAGCAATTTCTTCTACTTGCACTTCCTGCTCGTCGCTAATAGCAATGAAATTCCCAATTCCCACCTTCTTCTTCTTCTTCTTCCCGCCAAACGCTAACCTGAATCTCACCCTTGCCCTCTCCCTCGTCATATCCCTCCCAATCACCGTCGTAGACATCGCCATCGTCGGCGTCTCCTTCTGCTCTATCTTCTCATCAGCATTATTAGAAGGACCGTCTCCTCCTCTATCATATCCTTCCGGAAAGCACGGCAACCACCTCGGCACGTGCGTCATCGGGGGCTCCCTCCCTGCCTGCGCGAAGCTTCGAGTCGACTTCCTTTCTGCACCAGTCTCCTTCCGCCGGGGAATCGGTCGAGGGAACGGGATCTCGTTCACAGCCACGACGAAGGCCTGTAGTTCTCGCAACACTGACGACCTCAGAATCGCGCGAGGGACGTCGCTTGCGCCGGCGAATCCGCGGCCAGCAGCCGCCAATTCTAGGGCCACAACGAGGTCGAGGATGTTGCAGTGCGTCCGGTCGTAGGTGTTGGCGGCGGATGCAGCGGCATCGGCGAGGAATCTGATGGAGCGGCCTGCAACGTCAGTGAGGACCCGTAGAGCGGCGATCTGCCCCCCTCTATAGCCGGCGGTGAGGCAGATCTGGGCCACCGCAACGCTGCAGATGACTTGCGGATACATTGGCTGAGATTTGCTTGAATCCGTCGACGGCCTTACCGGCGGGTTGAGGATTTGCAGAGAGAGTTTGCGAAGGTGGAGAGATTGGAGTAACTCGAAACCCTAGAGTTCCTTTTTTTTTACCATAAATCGTAACCATGGAATTATAAAAAAAACAAATTAATGTTAATAATTAATTCCTTTATAGCAAAATGTTGTGAATATTAATTCAGATTTTATTTGGCTACAACTAAAGAAATTAATTAGCTATCATCCTTTGTGTACAACTCATATTCGTCGAGGTAGGTTTAGGGTGTTAATAAAACTGAAGGTGTGTGTGCGCCACTACGTAAATATATTATCGAAAATTAAGGATAATTATTTTGCTGACAACACAAGGATCGTTCTTACCCAAAATATTATTTGTCTCAATTGGAATTTTAAATACCGTCTATAATATCTAATTGAGAACGCAAATTGAGAAAAACACACAAATATTATAATACTAAATAGAACGGTAAAATAACTGAAGTGCGGAATTAATTTACACCGTTCTTTGATTCTTGCTCATGCTTCATGATTGCGGATATTCGCAACGGCTGAGAAGCGTTGTTCTTAACGAAATCCGTCGCGGTCGTATGGTTCGCTTGCATATAAACGTGTCTACAGGTTTTCTGAAAAATTAGTTAGAATGTTTGAAAGAGAATACTAGTTTGATTTCCAAAACAAGAAATTTTAGGGTTGTTTCTGGAGAGAAAATATTAGTCGAGCTGTAAATGCTTGTCGAAGCTCGACGTGGCTAGCTTTCACCACGAGTTGGATTTAGAGTTTAGAGTTTAGGGTTCAGGATAGTAACTAGAAGAGATTTCTTGTAAGAACAACTAAACCCTAAACCTGCATAAACGGGAAGAGATTTCTATCACGTGCACGTGACATCTGCACCCGATTATAACCCAAAAAATTTCTAAATCACAGCACAGGTAGTGTTATGTTAGAACAACTAACATAATCATTGCTAATAGCAAATCATGAATTATGAAAATGATAATTCATTATTATTTTTTTGTTATTAACAAATCACAGAATATTTTGAAAAAAAAAATCTCATCATCATAAATTACCAGTAAAAGAAAATATTATTAAGCTACAACATATATAGAAGCATATGACAACTGTCTGTAACACCAAACACGAAAAAAACATCTTCAACTTCTTCATTACCATGTCCCCTAAAACAAATTTTTTTTCATTCGCAAAAATTTAACCCAGAGATGTTGGAATAACCAGATGTTCGCAGTGACCGGCGACGACGCCTGAGGAAAATAGGAGGAGCCGGAATGAGACAGAAATTTGGAGCTCGACTGTTAGGATTCGGCGACGGGAAATATTCAAGCGGATACCTGAAAATGCAAGAGATCGGCGATGGGACTTTCACGGTGGATTGCAGCCGACGACAGGCCCGGACAATGCGTCGAAACTTTCACGTGAGGGTTTGACGACGAGACGAGCAAAATTTTGGGCGGGACTCAAGCCAGTGATGGGATCGTGATCTAGGTCATGAGTGGGTTGGGAGATAATTGTTTGTGGTGTGTGGTTTATCTATATTAATTATGGGAATTTATATAGGCAGCCCGTATTTGGCTATTGGCAGCCCGAAAAACCCGAAAAAAACAATTAAAATATGCTCAAAACCCCTATAATAGCAGCCCTAGTTTTCGGTTCCGCCTCCCTCCCGATTTCTTTCTCGCCGACGTCGCACAGCAACCCTAGCTTCTTCGGAAGTCGCGACTCCCCCACGCCGGCCGCCGGAAACCGCCGGAGAAGAAGGGTAGGAGGCCGGCGAACTCCTCTGGGCCGTCCATCGGTCCCCATTTCGCAGTTGGTCGTCCGTTCTCCTCAAGAGAAACCCTAAATCTGATATAATATCTCCTCATTTTGATTTTTTTTCCTCCTAAATTATATTTCTCAACTTCCTTAGGCTATGGATAGAGAATGGATGTGTTTTTGGGTTGTTCATCTTTCTCTTTTTTTTTCACAGTAAAATGTGGGTTTGCCGTTGTTTTTTTCATGCTTTTATGTGGAGGCCCGAATGTTGAAGAAATGAATTTTTTTGAGTCAAATTGATGAAAAACTGAAATTATTTGGGTCAAAATGATGAAAAACTGAAATTTTAGGTGTCAAAATAATGAAAAACTTTATTTTCTTGGGGTCAAAATGATGTATAAATTGAATTTTTTTCATGGTTTGAAATGGTTTTGGGTCTAAATGATGAAAAACTGAATTTTTTTCATGGTTTGAAATGGATTTTAGATTGAAATGAGTTCCGAGGGATCGATAAAATTGTTGACTTATGGAGATTCCTCCGAAGAAATTTCAGTCAATGTTGGAGAACATTTCATGACAAATAGGACCTTTTGTAGCAAGGAGGAAATGGTTGATTGGGTCAGAAATGTTGGCAAAGGACTGGGATTTATTGTAATCATTACCAAAGCCGATAAAATTGACTCAAGACCAAATCCTAGAGTTATGCTTGGTTGTGATCGATCTGGATTCATAAGAGAAAGTCAAAGTAAAGGTTTCGTTAAAAAACATATGAGAAAATCTAGTTCCAAACGTTGTGGGTGCAAATTTGCTGTTAGAGGTCGTAGAGAAGCGATTGATGAATGGAAAGTCGACGTTACGTGTGGTGTGCATAATCATGCTTTGGTTCATCTTGAAGCACATGCGTATGCTGGGAGGTTAGATCAAAGTGAGGCAGCAATTGTTGAAGATATGTATAATGCAGGGGTGAAACCGAGAAAGATTTTGTCAGCATTGAAGAGTAGAAACCCATTGAACAGCACATCAATGAGAGCTATTTACAATGAGAAGGCCAAGATATATAGACAAGAATTAGCTGGCAATACTCCTATTCAATATTTATATAAGTGTATTAGTGAAGCTGGTTACACTAGTTATAATGAAGTTAATGGAATCACTAATCACTTAGAGAGTGTTTATTTTGCCCATCCAACTGCGGTAAAATTAAGTAATTTGTTTCCTAATACGTTCTTGATTGACTGCACGTACAAGACCAACCGTTACAGAATGCCGCTTCTTTGTATTGTTGGTATTACTTCGACGAATCAATCGTTCTTCTCATTTTTCGCATTTTTATCAAATGAGACCGAAGCTAGTTACAAGTGGGCATTGCAGTGTTTTAAGCGTATTTTTAGTGAAAATATTATGCCAAATGTTTTTGTAACGGACAGGGAGATTGCCCTATTGAATGCACTCAAGGTTGTTTTCCCACAAGCAAAAAATATTTTATGTAGAGTGCATATTAGCCAAAATATCTTAGCGCATTGCAAAAAGTTTTTTAAATGTGGCAAGGACTGCGACAATTTTTTGGGCGTATGGCAACATTTGGTTATTGCAGAGACAGAAAATGAGTTTAACATGCGGTTTAATCAGATGTTAACGGATTATGTTGTGAAAGTTCCTGCTGTTATTGCATATGTTACATCTACATGGTTGGATCCATACAAAGAATACTTTGTATCATGTTGGATTAATATGTATTTGCATTTTGGCAACACGAGCACGAACCGTGTAGAAGGGGGTCATAGTGTGCTTAAAAAATTCTTGAAGTTTCTATTGGTAGTCTCTGCACTGTTTGGAAAGCTTTCCACCAGATGATTTTGCTACAACATACAGAGATAAAAAAATGTTTGGACAGAGTCAAATTCAAGTTAGCAGTTCTTTTAAGAGTTTGTTGTACTCAGAATTGCTTGGTAATGTCTCCATAGCGGCCTTGGAGATCATTAAGAAAGAAGAGCTCTCTTTAAAAGATGCATGTGCGGACCAAAATATGTGTAGACATAAGGTGCGGTATACACTTGGTCTTCCGTGTGGGCATGAACTTGTTCCATACATGAAGCAATGTTCTCCCTATCCCGTAGGACTGATTCATAAGCATTGGAGAGTGTTATGTTTGAATGAGGCGGAGGAGAAGAATGCATCTACAACAGAAACACATGAGGCTAATGATTTAGAAAATGAACTAGATGGGTTACTGAAAAGGTATAAGAGCATTAGTGATTTACAGCGGAAGGAAATGAAAAATAAATTACGTGAGATTGTTAACCCTCCCATTACTCAAACTTTGGAACCTAAAATGCCGGCAAAACCTAAGGGTCGGCCAAAAGGCAGTTGGAAAAAATTACAGAGGACTACAAATCCACAAAGAGGGACATACCGTTCATAACGCGCTTATAAGATTAACATGGTATGAATGCATGCTTACTTTTTAAATATTGATTTGCTACATAATTTGCTGCAGCATAATTACAAATTATTCTACATGTACAGATAGATGGAAATTTTGTGGCATTTGGAGTTACATGAGCATTAGTACAAGTGTGCGCAATAGGGTGAGTTCTTTAACAAAACTTATTTATCCGTTTTAGATTCTTTAAAAATTATTACTTACAATAATGTGTGTACTTTTATTGTGCAGGCAGGTACATTTTGTGGGTGAGACTAAGGAGTATATATATATTCCCATTTTTTGTGCTTGTATAAGAACAATGGACTGCTTATTTTTAATGGTTACTTTTTTGGGTTAATGAACTGTTTAATTATTTTGGTGTAATAGACTGCTTATTTTGGGTTGTAGTACTACTCTTATTGATGGACTACTTATTTTGTATAAGGACAATGGACTACAAACATGTTTAATAATTTTTTTTGTGGGCTGCCAATAGCGTTCGTGAAAACTGGGCTGCAAATAGCGCTTTGTCGGGCTGCTATTATCTTCGGGCTGCCAATAGCCAAACACGGGCTGCCTATATAAATTCCCTTAATTATAGGGATTTGAAAATATAGCATAAGCGTGTTTTTTTGGGTAAAAATCATTTCGGTCCCTGAGATTAAAAGATAACGTCAATTTAATCCATAAACTTGTAAGTTGCGTTATTTTCATCTTTTTGGCCAACATTGGGCTTCGTTTTGAATGCAATTCTAGGGCTTAAAATGTCCATAAATGAGAAGTTCAAAGACTATTTTGACGCAACTAAAATTTTATGGACTAATATGACATCAGCTTCTAATATGACATCAGTTTATGGACTGATATGATTTTTACCCGTATTTTTTTAGGTATTTTCTGATTTGCTAAAAGCGAAATGAGGTTTGCTAGTATCATAGCCTTGTTTTTTTTTCTATACAAATTACAAAGTATAGATGTGTATCATAGGAAGTATTTTATAATTAATTAATTTTGTATACTCCCATTTAAACATATATATATATATATATCTATACTATATATATAAAGAAGTATAATTTTTAAGGATTTTTGTAATTTTTTAATTTTCGTGTAATGATAGCATACCATTATATCAATCTGAACCGTTCGATTTGATCAGATCATAAGATCTCGGCCGTTCGATCGCATGACGAATCAGGACCGTTCATATTTTTTTCCTAGGTCTCCTAAACCTACCATGATGTCCTAAACCTATAAATTTTGTAGGGTACCCTACCCTACAAAGCAAACCGGGCGGGCCGGGCCGGTGGGCGGAGCGGTTCGGGCGGGCGGGCAACTCGGGCCGGGCCGGTGGGCGGAGCGGGTCGGCCAGGCGGGCCGGGCGGGCGGGCAACTCGGGCCGGGTGGGTCGGGCCAAAATAAATCCGAGGAAAATGCGTTGGTCAGGTTTCGAACCCGAACCAACCACAGAACTTTAATAACTACTATCCACTATGCCAAGATGACTTTATGTTCAATCTTTGTACCTTCTTTTATATTAATAATAGTTAATTTGAAAAACAAATAGATTTATTTTAAATAAATAAATAAATTAAAAAATGGAAAGAAATAAATTAAATAAATTGAATTTAAAAAAGCAGATTTAATTTTTAATCTGTTTTTTTAAGTTAAGAAACGATGGGCGGGCGAAGCCCGCCGTGGGGCGGGCGAAGCCCGCCGTGGGGCGGGCGAAGCCCGCCTTGGGGCGGGCGAGTACTGTCGCGCTTGGGGGCCCCCCGTGCACTGTCACTCGTATATATATATATATATATATATATATATATATATATATAAGAAAATAGGCTTATCGGTGTAATGCCCTGCCAATCAATACCCACCGTCCGATCTAACAATGAAATTTCTCTATTTAAACCCAGCCGTCTGATCTGATTTCATCACAACATCTCAGCCGTTCGATCAACCTGGAACGTTGATTTAATCTCGACCGTCCATTTTTTTCCCTAGGTCTCCTACACCTACCTTGATAGGGTGTCTTAAACCTATAAATTTTATAGGACCCCTACCTTACAAAGTGAAATTACTATCTTACCCCCACTATTTTGAAAAAATAGGTTGCGGGCGGGGCAGGCCTGTGGGCCCAGCTTATTACAGTTATAGGGTCTTGAGCGGGGTTTAAACTATTTTTTAATTTAAAAATTATAAATTTTTTAAAGAATGCGGCCGCCCGGGATCAAAGTGGCGACCTCCTATACAGGAATGTAAACCTTTACCACTCTGCCTACAATGGAGATATGAAGATTCCAGAACTATTTTTTACATATAATAATAAATTGATATACATATTATGCCCCATGGGTTATGTTTTGTGCAAATTTTTAATATAGCATTAAATTTTTTTCTTTCTAATATATATATATATATATATATATATATATATAACGGTTCAACCCCAGTTAAACCGGTTGGACCGATTCGACTTTGAACCTCTCCCTCTGCCGGTTCGATGTCCGGTCCGATTTTCAAAACCTTGATATTATTTTTTTTAAAAACATTTAAAAAAAACTTGCTTTTTTTTAAAAAACACATTTAGAAATCACATCACCCGTGAATTCATTTTCTTTAAAATGAATTTAAATTTATTAATTAAATTAATCATTATTAATTATGAGTCGGGCACCCCGAAGCCCGTCGGGCGCCCCGATGCCCGCCGTGGGGGCGGGCGAAGCCCGCCGCTGCTGGCCGGGTACTATCGCGCGGGGCACGGGGGGCCCCCCGTGCACTGTCACTCGTATATATACATATATATATACATATATATATATATATATATATATATATACGAGTGACAGGCACGGGCCTCCGGCCCGATTCAAGGCGGCATTTGTCGTGGGGGCGACATTTGTCGTGGGGGCGACATTTGTCGTGGGGGCGACATTTGTCGTGGGGGGACATTTGTCGTGGGGGAGACATTTATTGTGGGGGTGACATTTGTCGTGGGAGGCGACATTTGTCGTGGGAGGTGACATTTGTCGTGGGGAACGACATTTGTCGTGTAGAGCACATTTGTCGTGGGGGGTGAGGGGACATTTGTCATGGGGGCGATATTTTTCGTGGGGGTGCATTTGTATGTAACGGCAACTAAATAAAGAAGCAACCAAACAAAGTAGGCAAGCAAATGATGAACGATATTAAAAAGCTAGAACATAGAGAAATAATTAAACTATAATGACAGACAGTAATTTGACAAAGATGGAGGTAAAGAAATAATTGAGAAGACTGACTTCTCAAAATGAAACTGTTGCTCATGAACCTTTGTTAACATTTCATGTTTATATGTCATTGTGTTATTTGAATGTTAACGATACACGGAAAAATTTCAAACTTGAGAATATGGAACTAAAGTATAGGAAAGCTTGCAAGAGAACTAAGCAGCTATGTAAGCATAGTAATTAAAGTACTCTTCTCATTGTTCTGGTAATATGTAACTAATGCAAGAGGTGGAAGTTAGAGAACGAAAGCTAACCAGTAGATGGTTCAAAATAGTACAAATTCAAGGATTAGAAGCTCTTGAAGTCCGTGAAAAATGAGAGGCGCAACAGGTTCAATTTCTGACTCCTTTTGAATGCAAATATTTTAGCGGGGCACCTGTTAGAGGCGGATTTGAAGCTCTTCAAGCGTTAGCAGAAACTAACCGAACAATAGGATCATCAAAACATGAAAAAATAGAGTTGAAGTATTTCAATTCCTAAAGATGAAATTATATGCAATAACACTGAGTTGGTGGTGTTTGGAGGTAGAAGTTGATAATAGAACCCATAAGTTATAAACTTTGTATTTTGGGGATGTATTCGCTAATACACTAAGAAAAACATGATTGCTAATACAGCTAAAATGTAACGCGGGTCGGGGTCTGAATAATAAGTAGGGCATCGGATTTGGGAAAGCTGGCGCAAGGCGCGCGCCTAATTGACGCCTCACGACACGCCATGCACTCGCCTAGGCGCGCCTGGTTCGCCCCTAGAGCACGTCGCCCGACTCGCTCTTCCAAAGGCGCGCCTGGTTCGCGCCAGGCACTCGCCTAGGCGCGCCTGGTTCGTGTGTGGATGACGATATTGGTCATGGGCAGCGACATTGGTGCGTGGAATATGAAACAAATCAAAGATTGTTGGTCCTCTTCCATCCACATGCATAGCTTCATCATACTGTAAAGTACAGAACATAGCAATTGTTAAATTGAGAGGAGGAGATTTGAATTTATATGATAAAAGAGTTGTTTGTTGATTTATACTAATAAATTATTATCAACAATCGCAAACCTCTGGAGAAAGACTTATTAGCATAAAATGTAAAGCTTTGCAGACAATCGTATTAGCATAAAATGCAAACCTAATACATGAGTGGTTAAAAACCTATTAGTATGGAATCCTGAAGCCTAAATGGTGAAAGAAAGCATAACAGCAAACATTGGGAACATTTAAAATTAGAGATCTTTTGATTCCTGGAAATGAAATGAATTCAAATATCAGAGATAGTAGGAGCAGGAATAACTTGTACGCTACCTTTAGGAGACGGAGGAGGAAGACGAAGAAATTGCGAATGGTGATACATTGAGGATGCTATTATATTATCCATTAGTTTGGTTGCAAGAGTATATCTCTAGCACATCTATCTCACCAAAAAATGAAACAAATCAAAGAAATATCTTAGTTTAGCAAAGGAATGGGTAAACTTATCAAAGAAATGAGTAAACTTAATTGTTTCATTCCTTAGTTTAGCAAAATAATTTTACAGTAATTTGGTTTGTGTTAGATTTACTGTACAATTTGCAAAAAACATGAAATCCTGCATGAGAAAAACCATAAAAATGTATTTTTTTATATAGCAGATCAAGATAATAAAAATAAGCAATGTTGAACTTCACCTCTATCTCTTTCAACATAATCCAGCACAGTCTGCAAATCCCTCCTTGCGAGATATTGATCGGAGAGGAGGCGTGGTCGCGTAGAGTAGCCTGAAAATGGCATTAATAGATAAATAGATAAATATATTCAACAAATAGCATTAATAGATAAATCTATTGATTCCAAGTTTAGGGAATAGGAACAATCATTGAACAACATATAAACTATAGAGTGCGGTATAATTAATTGACAATTGAGGAAATAAGATACATAATTAAATCCCAGAAACCATACCTGAAATAAAGTGGCAGCAACTGTCTTTATCCTTTGCAAACTTGTATAAATTTGAGGAGGATAGAATCCCACAGAACTGGCAAGTAACATTCTTATGATGATATAGATAAAAACTCTTGCACACCATGCTCAGAACAAAATGACTGAAACAATAACAGAACAAAATGAGTGAAACAATAACTGAACAAATTTTAGGACATTTCTGCACAATACAGTCTGAATTATAGTAAAAAAATAACTGTTCGATGAAATGGAAAAAAATAAGTTGATTACCTCAATAAATATAGGGTTGGAGTAAAAATCTAAAGTTTGGTCCAAGATAGGTGCAAAGATCTGGATGAATCACTGCTTCCATTAAACAGAATATTAAAAGTATACACCCATGAAGTAGACATTAAATTTCAAGGAATCTAAGATAGAAAAAAAACATTTGATTACATTAATGATGGCTAAATTTTTCAAAATTTTAATGAGGTTAATCACCAAAAGAATAAAAGCCTAGCAGGGGCGTAAATCATTTATTTTTGAAAATATTAAAAAGAAAAAAAAAACAAAAGTTCTGATTTCCATCAATAGAATATGAAGCAGTGGGCATTAAAATGTGCATGCACCTGGATTGTTTTAGTTTGGTCCAGATGTTTTTGGAAAGCAAAGCAAGATAGGCTTGAAGATCTGAATGAATCCCTGTTTTCAATGAACAGAATATTATGGAAGTATTCGTTGGGTTCATGTTTGGTTGTAAAGCAAAGCAGAGGAATGAGAACGCAAAAAATAATGAATGAATCACAGTCGTAAGAACATGCATATAATATCCAGCTAGCAGTTGTTGCAGAAGGAAGTAATGCAGTTGGTCGATGTCGTAGATTAGAGGCGGAAGAAGGATGTAGACTTTAAGTATGAGATGTAGGTGGCTTACCTTGGACCCCTGTAAGGAGGAGGAAGGCGCAACGTCAGAGTTGGATGCCGGCAGGATCCTGGGTTTAGTAGATCTGTAGGGGAGCAATGTTTTAATAGAGAGATTAAGAGGGAGAGAGATTTATATCCGAAAGAATCGATCTTATTTTGGCTATGAAAGAATAGATGTTATGCAAGGCCGATGGAATGGTTGGGGAAAAAGTGAGATGGTTTAGGGCTTACTGTTTTGGGAGGAGCCTGAGTGGTTATCGGATGATGCAGTCTTGAGATCGTTGCTTAGCAACTCGCTGCTTGCGATTTATTGATCGAAGAGTAGAGTTGCGTGGAGGCATGTTGGTGTCGATCGACTATTGGAAATGGCGAGGGGGAGAGGCGTGCTGCTGCGGTGCGGCGAGGAACCCGCTGAAAATGCTCGTCGGGAAGCACGCTGAAAACGCTCGCCGGGAAGCCGAGATTTACATTACCTTGACGCTATACTAACACGCAAAACTGAAGGCTTCTGAATCGATCTGCTGTGCAACAGATCGATGGAGTTTAGGCTGAAATAAGAGGAAGGAAATTGTGGCAAGAGCTGTGCGGGGACTACGTGGAGAGGAAGGGTGCTGAAAGAGGTGTGCGGGGATTGCGGGGGACGATGAGTGAGTTAGGGCAGCCAGAGCGAAAGATGCATGAAACACCACAGGTGAAGGCTTCTGGCGAAGAGAGGAGAGGGGAGATCGGAGAAAGAGGGGAGATCGGAGAATGAGGATCTCGGCGAGATCGAGAGAGCCGTGAGGCGAGTGGAAAACCTAAGATCGGGAGTTGAAGAGATGAACCATAGCAGGCGGCCTGGAGAGATCGGGATTTAGGAGAGAGAGGGCGTGGAGTTGAAATGCCGCGCAGAATTAATAAAAACCGTAAATCATATGAGGAGATAAGAATAAAGGGCCAAGATTAATTCAATGACATTTAAATTCATGACTTTAAAAAACCATCTCATACTTCTTTTTAGAATAGTATATATATATATATATATATATTCTGCTGACGTAAATAAATATAAAAATTATGCTTTTTTGGGAAGAAGCGTCGGAAGGAAGCAGAAGACCCCTTCGGAATTCAAAGTTCATTTTACCGTTAGGTGGATCCCTATTTGAATTCAAAATTCAAATTCAGAATTCGTCCTATCCGTTATTTACATATACTTATGGATAGATAGAAACCCCGATCCTTCATTTGTCACTCAGGCTCCGTTTGTTTCGGCGGCTGGACTGCTTTTCGCTCGCAGAGCGAGGGTTTTCTCTTCTCACCGTCGCGCAAGCCTCCTTCTTCGTCCCCATCGCGCAAGCCTCCTTCTTCGTCCCCATCGCGCAAGCCTCTCCCTCTACAGAGCGAGGGTTTTCTCTTCTCACCGTCGACCTCCTCCAACCGCACGCCAGGTATGCTTCCGTTTCTTGCTTCTCCCTGTTGTTTTCTCTTCTCACCGTTTCTCTTCTCACCGTCTTCCTGTTGCTTCTTCTCTATTCACCGTCGATCTCCTCGCAAGGTTTGCCTCGTCCGTCGGGGTTCCTCGTCCATCCCTATTTTTCTTCCTGCTTCGGCGACTGGAGGTGAGTCCCCTGTTTTTTCTTCCTGCTTCTTTCGCAAGTTTTGCTCATTCCTCAGATCTAGATCGCAGGCAGATCTGCTAGTTTGTGCAGTTTTTTTTGGTAAAAAAAATTATGTATTTGCAGAAGCTTCTTTCTTTGTTTTGGCAGATCTTCTCACCGTTTTTTTTTGGCAGATCTGCTTCTTTCTTTGTTTTGTGCAGTTTGGCTTTCTTTCAGACACAACCTCCGCGTCTCCCCTCCGCTTCGCCATGGTCGCCGCTGCCAAGAAGCTGCCCCTTCAGTCTAGCACCGCCCATAACTCCTCGGCCGGAGCTGCCCCCGCGGACACCGCCGGTAAGAAGACGATAGAGGAGGTATACCAGAAAAAAACGCAGCTGGAGCACATCCTCCTCCGTCCCGACACTTACATCGGCTCGATCGAGAAGCATACCCAAACCCTGTGGGTCTACGAGAATGGCGAGATGGTCAACCGATCGGTGACCTACGTGCCCGGTCTTTACAAGATCTTCGACGAGATCCTCGTCAATGCCGCCGACAACAAGCAGAGAGATCCATCCATGGATTCCCTCAAGGTGGATATCGATGCCGAGGGAAACTGCATCAGCGTCTACAATAATGGTGATGGGGTCCCCGTGGAGATCCACCAGGAAGAGGGGGTTTATGTGCCGGAGATGATTTTTGGGCATCTCCTCACCAGCAGCAACTACGATGACAACGTGAAGAAGACCACCGGCGGAAGGAACGGCTACGGTGCGAAGCTGGCTAACATTTTCTCCACGGAGT
Source organism: Dactylorhiza incarnata (assembly GCA_033032865.1). Classification (NCBI taxonomy): domain Eukaryota; kingdom Viridiplantae; phylum Streptophyta; class Magnoliopsida; order Asparagales; family Orchidaceae; genus Dactylorhiza; species Dactylorhiza incarnata. The sequence goes on from JAWHQI010002727.1 coordinate 21,203, forward strand.
TCGTCATCCAGACTGCTGATGGCAAGAGACAAAAGAAATACAAGCAGGTGAGCTTTCTGATCATCTTTTCTTCTTCTTCTTCTGGTTAGTAATCATTATGGATTTAAATGAGTTCTTGAGCGAATCTCTTTTTTTTTCACTGCAAGTTCTTAAATCTTGTAGGATTCTTCAGATTTTGTGAAAAACAGGCCGTAAATGTAAAGCTAGTAATATAAACATGCAGATCACAACATTTTCTGTATACATTATTAGCTAAACAAGAAGCATAAGGGTGTTAATTTGGGTGTTAATTGCAGATTACTGGTTATAATGTTTAGCAGGTGAGCTTTCTGATCATTTTTTCTTTCTTTTGTGCTTTTTTTCTTCTTCTTCCGGTTAGTAATTCTTATGGATTTAAATGAGTTCTTGAGTGAATCTCTTTTTTTTTCACTACAAGTTCTTAAATCTTGTAGGATTCTTCAGGTTTTGTGAAAAACTGGCAGTAAATGTAAAGTTAGTAATATCACAACATTTTATTTATATTTCTGTAGCTAAACAACAACATAATGAATATTTGAGAGTAAAATTGATACTTATGTCGTCTTTCAGGATTTTGGTGGTAGTGTTGCAATAGAAGCATTAGGGTGTTAATTTGGGTGTTAATTGCAGATTACTGGTTATAATGTTGTAAATTCTTGTGCATTTTTCAATGAAGGTGTTCACTGGAAACATGTTGAACAAGACCGAGCCCTCCATTACAAAATGCAAGGAAAAAGACAACTGGACAATGATCACTTTCAAGCCAGACTTAGAAAAATTCAATATGACTCACCTTGAAGAAGATGTGGTTGCACTTATGAAGAAGAGGGTGGTTGACCTCGCAGGAACACTGGGTAAGACTGTCAAGGTTGAGTTGAATGGGCAAAAGATTCCTGTTAAGACTTTTGCCGACTATGTCAACCTCTACCTACAGTCTGCTTCTAAATCCAGACCTGAACCCCTTCCAAGGTCAGATACTTCTGTCTTTAACCTCTTTTCCATCACTTGAGCACATATCTAATCTGAATTATGCATCCATTCATTCAGAATTCCAGAGAAAGTCAATGACAGGTGGGAGATATGTGTAAGCCTCAGCGATGGGCAATTTCAACAGGTTTCTCGCAAGAAGAACTCATGATTTTAGCTTTTTCAGGTTCCTCTAAGACAAATAAGTCATGATTTTCTTCTTCCTATATGACATTCATCAGGTGAGTTTTGTGAATTCCATCAACACTATCAAGGGAGGAACGCATGTCGAGTATGTCACCAGCCAAATTGCGACACATGTGATGAACATCGTGAACAAAAAGAACAAGAATGCCAACCTTAAACCTCATAACGTGAGAACTCATCTCTGGGTATTTGTCAATGCTCTTATTGACAACCCCGCTTTTGACTCACAAACGAAAGAGACATTGACTACTCGTCAAGGAAGTTTTGGGTCAAAATGCGAGCTTTCACAAGATTTCCTAAAGAAGAGTAAGCATTTTCTTTAGTAACTGCAATCAAATTTCTATAGCTCTTGCGTAAATCATGGTCATCAGCTCAAATTTTCTATTCCTGCAGTTGGAAAATCAGGAATTGTGGAGAGCCTTCTCTCATGGGCCGATTTTAAGCAGAGTAAGGAGCTGAAGAAGACAGATGGAACCAAGAGGCAGAAGATCACCGGAATCACCAAGCTCGATGACGCTAATGATGCCGGTGGAAAGAATTCAGATAAATGCACTTTAATCTTGACAGAAGGAGATTCAGCCAAGGCTCTAGCTGTAAGCAATTCAAAATCTTCTAAATCAATTTTTTTGTTTGCAAAAGTTCTGCTGGAAAAAGGCGAAGATTTAATGCATCATATCGTTTGAAAACTTATCTCAAATTCTTCTCTATGGGTGTACAGATGGCAGGTATTGCGGTTGTGGGAAGGAATCACTATGGGGTGTTTCCACTTAGAGGTAAACTGCTGAATGTTCGAGAAGCAAGTCACAAGCAGATAATGGAGAATGCTGAAATCCAGAACATAAAGCAAATCCTTGGTTTGCAGCATGGGAAGGAGTATGACAGTGTAAAAGGTTTAAGATATGGTCATCTAATGATTATGACTGATCAGGTTCTTTCTTAACCAAAAAACTGCTAAATTGTCTTTTTTCTCTTGTTTTTATTTTATTTGCATATATTAAACAAAATGCCAATCAAATTTAGTGATCTAAAATTGCAGGATCATGACGGTTCTCACATTAAGGGGCTCTTAATTAATTTCATCCACTCATTTTGGCCTTCACTGCTCAAAGTTCCCTCATTTTTGGTGGAGTTTATAACACCAATTGTGAAGGTAGAGCTTAACATCCCCATATCTTGAATATATGATTAGAAGCATCGAAGTTTGAAAATGTTGTCAAAATTAATTTATATTAATTTTTCCCCAGGCAACTAATAGCAAGACAAAAAAGGTGTTGGCATTCTACAGTATCCCAGAATATGAATCTTGGAGGGAGAGTTTGGGTGGTAATGCAGGTGTCTGGGCTATAAAGTACTATAAGGTTTGTTTTCAAAGTATGATGAAACTGCTTGAACTGAGTTTATTAATTTAAACTATTAATTGACCCAAATCTTCAGAGTTAGCCTAATTACAGTTTGCACCTCTATTTTTTGGAATTATAAAAATCTCTCATATAAGTTTTACATTTTTTGCAATTTCTCAGACAAGTATTTGTGTACATGCATATTATAAAATGTAAGCTTATAGGGGAGGTTTTTGTAATTTCAAATGATAGAGGGGTGCGACCTATAATTTTGCAAACTGATAGGGGGTTCACAGCAAACTGATAGGGACGTTTTTTTAATAGGAATGCAAAAACTCAGTGGTTGACTTGAACTTCTGTTTGGAAGAAAAGGAAAAGTAAAAAGAAAAGCAATTTGATGATGCCAGAATTTTGATGTAAAATATTTTCAATGAAACAATGTTATGAGTACTTTGATATGTAGGACTGATCTATCCACAATCAGTTTCAATGACTAGAAAAATAAAATTGGACATTGCTTTTCTGATAAAATTTCTAGCACCAGTGTTGAAGAAATTTTCCAACAGCAGACTCCTTGCCTTGTAGCACATCCAACATTGCACCAGTGGTGAAGACATTTTGTTGAGATGAATATCCTTATGCCAAATTATGTTTTTTGTTGATTGGTTCATGCTTCTGCTCTATGTTTTTTGTGATACAAGAAGAAAATTATAAAAATAATTCCTGTCGTTTGTCAAGAAATCAAGATTTGATGTCTAAGCGACTAGAGGTCAGACATCCGATGAAGCTCGTGGCAGGAAGATTTAAAAAAATCAAATAATGATTCATTTAGTAGAACAGTATTTGAAAGAAATACTCGGAAAGGCGTAATTGTAAAAAAAATCGTGTAGCCTGTATATTTAAATGGATGGGCGCGAGATTTATTTAGATCTTGATGGAATTACAAAAATGTGATGAACTCGAGCTTTGTACATTTTGTAACATTGTTTGCACAATACAATGGTAACAGGGGTTGGGTACTAGCACATCCAAAGAAGGAAAGGAATATTTTCAGGATCTTCAAATGCACAAGAAGGACTTCATCTGGTCTGATGAACAAGACGGAGATGCTATTGAGCTCGCATTCAGCAAGAAGAAAATCGAAGCCAGGAAGAACTGGCTGCGGCAGTTTGAGGTATTTGATATTTCTCTTTGCCGTGGACGGGAGATTTTTCATTTTTTCCTAGGCTCTGATCCAATTTTTCAACTCTTGCAGCCTGGAACTTACCTGGATCACAAGGAAAAGCTCATAAGCTATAGCGACTTCGTGAACAAAGAGTTGATATTATTTTCCATGGCAGATTTGCAGCGATCAATTCCGTCCATGGTTGATGGCCTGAAACCTGGCCAAAGAAAGATTTTGTTCTGCTCCTTCAAAAGGAACTTTGTCAAAGAAGCTAAGGTGATGATATTCCAAAGAAGCATAATCTTAGTTAGAACAAAGGAGTACTTATGAAAAGCTACCATTTGACTTTGCATAATTACAGGAACCTCACCTCTACTTTTTTAAATTACTAAGATTTCCTCTTTACTGCTAACATGCATGTACAAAAAGTGTATGCTAATGTGAACCTAGAGGAAAGGTTTTTGTCATTTTAAGAGTTAGAGGGGAGGTCACTATAATTATGCAAAGTTGGAAGGGAGATTGCGATAAATGACCCTTAAAACAAATTCAATTGTTAACAAGATAACTGAATAACTCATACATCTCTTTGAAGGTTGCTCAATTTTCGGGTTATGTTTCGGAGCATTCAGCCTACCACCATGGTGAGCAAAGCCTTGCTAGTACTATTATCGGTATGGCGCAAGACTTTGTCGGTAGCAACAACATCAACCTTTTGCAGCCCAATGGACAATTCGGTACACGACACCAAGTAGGGAAATATACAATTCATTTCATAGCATGAATTATTCGTCTTCTTTCAATTGTTATATTTTTCCTCGTTATGAACTTAGGGAGGAAAAGATCATGCAAGTGCTAGGTACATTTTCACCCGCCTGTCACCGTTGACTCGGGTTTTGTTTCCCAAGCAAGACGACCTCATTCTGGACTATTTGAGTGAGGACGGGCAAACAATTGAACCAATATGGTAATATTTTGCTTTTGTAGGGATTATTTTGGCATACATTTGAATATTGACGATAACTCTAACTAATTTGCAGGTATGTTCCAATTATTCCTATGGTCCTTGTCAATGGGAGTGAAGGAATTGGTACTGGTTGGAGCTCATACATTCCTAATTACAATCCAAGAGATATTGTTGCAAATATTCGGCGATTGCTTAATGATGAACCAATGCAGCCAATGAACCCATGGTATCGAGGATTCAAGGTAAGGAGGGATGTCTATCTTCTCTCATTTACTCTTTGTTGAAGGAAACACAGTTTATATTATAAATTTTGTATTTTTCATGGATGAAATAGGGTCTGATAGAGAAAACGTCAGCCAAGGAGGCTTCTGCTACATATACTGTAACTGGCATTGCAGAAGAGGTAGATGACACCACCTTAAGAATTGTGGAGCTTCCGGTTCGAAGATGGACTCAGGACTATAAGGAATATCTTGAGTCAATAATGACAGGGAACGAAAAAATAAAGGAACCATTTATAAAGGTAACTGAAACGCATCATCTTGTATGGGTAGTAAGTACGATGTCTTGACTAAAATAAGAAAATTTGCAGGACTATAGAGAATACAATGATGATACCACTGTGCATTTTGAGGTTACCTTGTCTGAGGAGAACTTCAATATAGCAAGAAGAGAAGGGCTTGAGAAAAAATTCAAGCTCAGTAACACCATGAGCACCAGCAACATGCATCTTTTTGATCCCAGTGGAGTGATTAAGAAATATGATACACCAGAACAAAGTGAGTGCATGCATGTTATGAACATTTCATATTTTAAATTTTCCTAACATGATATTTTTTTTCCCAGTTCTTGAGGAGTTTTTTGCTCTAAGGATCACCTACTATGAGAAAAGAAAGGTGAGAGCATATGGGACCTCCTCTTCTCTTTTAAAATTATCAGAACTTTCCATCTAAGTTTACATTGTTAACATAAATGTACAAAAAAAATCATGGAGTGGTCTTCCATGGTTTTCTTTGGTACATGCATATTAACAATGAAAACTTAGTGGTAAGATTTTGGCATTTTGAAAGATAGAGAGAAAATCCCTACAATTATGTAAAGTTAAAGGGGGGGGGGGGGGGGGGGGGGGGGGGGGGGGGGGGGGGGGGGGGGGGGGGGGGGGGGGGGGGGGG
>JAWHQI010002728.1:0-27017 GCA_033032865.1 Dactylorhiza incarnata
ATTGACGGAGCTCCGGAGCTCCGTTTCGCGAGCCATTTCCAGATCTGGAGAGTGCAGCCCGGTGCGGTCCTATCCCTGCGTGTATAATCTCAGATCCATGGCTAAGAAGAACGCTCCTAGGGTAACGATTCTTCCTCCCGATATTTGGACTTGTCAATTGTCCTCTCTTTCATTTCTCTATGCTTGCATGAGGAATCCCTTTCACCAAATGGGTGAAGTGTAGGATTTCCTCAAGTTCTTCGGAACTCCAGGTAGATTGTCTCCGTCCCCGACATTATTGCATGTAGAAATCCGGTAGTCGTGCGGATTTAGGCATTTTGTGTGAAGCCTATTCGTGGCCGTGAGCCCGAATCGGTGATGCTTGATTTGCAACGTTGCATTTAGGTTAAGCATAGAATGCGTGCCAGAGAATGACTCTGTGAAATCATCTATAGTATTGCGGGATTTAAGTGTAGGCGTCTTGTGAAGATCCTAACGAAAGCCCCATGCTTTGAGATTGGATGAAGGCAAACCTTCACCACGAAATTGATGCGGAGCGTATTGTACCTCCCTTGTTGAGTATTTATGAAGCCTAGATCCTTGCGAAGGGGTTAGGTGCGTAGCATATAATTTGTGTAGCACTTGAAAGTGCTAAACCCTTACGGGCCGAGGTGAAGCCGTACCCGCGTCGTGCGATAGATCGCGACGATTAGAGCATGGGCAAAGCTTAACCGAACCCATTTCCATGCAGATTGGTAAGAGGTCCCTACCTCATGGAAGCCGTGTGATCATGGGAGAGGTCATGGAAGGTGATTTACCTAGACCGACCAAAAGCTCTTTTCCCCACCTAAGGCGATGGCCCTTACGGTGGAGTGTTTTGTGGAATTGATGTTGTTAGCCTCATGCGGTTGTTTAGGCGGTTGGGGGGACCCTTCGGGTGAACCCAACTAACATCATGTGCATACCTAGGTTCCCTCCTTTTTGATGCTCAACCTAGAAGATTGATTGTGCTTGAAACCTCACCTTGTGTAGTTGCACTTTCTTTATATTAGTACTTGTGCTAGTATGGCTTGCTTGCAGGGTAGAAGCTTCGCCACCCCGGGAAAGGGGTGGGGTCGTTATAATTTGGTCAGCTGTGCTGACCGTTACTTTGTTTGACACCGCTTGGTGGAATGTTCTTATGCAGGTGCAGGTGAGCCTAGTGGGAAATAGCGGGCGGTGGCCCTTTTGCTGAGTTGGCCCTTGAAGGCCAGCCTCCCTTTTCTACTTTCTCATGTATTGCCGGCCTGCGTGCCAAAGTATGTTCTGAGTTTTGTACATTCATGAATGTAAGGCCTTAAGGCCGTAACTCTATTTTATGGTTTCATTCCTATGATAGTGGACAGTTCTAAATGAAATGTTAAATCATTATGCTTCCGCTAGTGTTTAGTATACTCTGTTGTAGTTCTTTCTGTTTATCACCTTTTAACTCCTAGCTAGTGTGGTTTGTATGGCATGGGGTCCCGGCCGGACCTACTGTTATACTATTTGTACTGGCAGGGTGTTACACAAGTACTTACTGCATTTATATCTTGATTCTTGGTTATCACAAGATCCGTATGCTTCTCTTTTGGATTTTTCTTGAATTTCTGCTGCTCATATATGATGTGTATCACCTCAGAAAACCCAACATCAGGTTATAAAGTGTGAATTCATAATTCGTATCAATAAGCAGGTATGTCAGTAGTATCTCCTAATATAGTCCAAGCAACCACTACCCCTTGTTCATAACTATTCAAATCATATGCGTAGGCATCGTGAGTAAAGTCTTTTGACCTTCACGATGACATTAACATGAATTCTTTTTATGCTTCTCAAATCACGTGCAGTGACATCACGAGTAAAGTCTCTCAGCCTTCAAGACGACACTACACATGAATTCCTTATGCCTCAACCATAAATAATCAAGTCGTATACTATGGTATTATGAGTAAATTCTCCTAGCCTTCATGGAAGCAATACACATGAATTCTCTTACCATTACATTCTTAACATAATTATATTTGTAGAAATGCATGATGTCCCCAACACTGATTCTGCGATGGCATCATACACAGTCCCCAAAGTGATGACATTTCAAATAACCTATTAACTAGCTTACACAATCTCATGGCGTCGCATTCAATCACTAATATAAAATGCGCAACACATTGCCCTGACCTCAACAAAGTGATATCTCATGGAAAATGGGCATAATATTCGCACTATGGCTGCAATCGCATGTCTAACAAAATTCTTAAATGCAACATCAAGCAATCATCACCAAATTGGGTCACCAACCTCAATTTGGCTTCACCCACAATGCCTATTCTGATAATCGCCTTCAATTTTTAATGCAATTTTGCCGAGGTGCAATCCCACGCCTGATGGCTTATAATGAACGGTACCACAATTATCACCATTCAAAGCAAGAATTGAAAATTGCAAAACATGCATCCTAAATTTGAGAAGAGGAGAGTCGCTACCTTCTTAAATTTCCCTCGCCATGGAAATGTTGAAAGAAATGGATGAAGATTACCTCAATCGAGTCCTCTCCATCAATATGGTTTGAGCTCATCGTTTGGAGCTCTGGATCGACCTCTAATGGCAGAACTAGCTCTCCTTCCTCCTCTTCCTCTCGTACTCCCTAACCTAAGACAGAGAAATGCAAACTAAAAATGAGCATGAACCAACCCCCAATCTGACCTAAAGACCCTTTCCAGGCATCCCCACCGTCGGTTCTTAAAAATCTAGATCGAGTGACTCAAAAAATGAGTTTAAAAACTTATCATGGTCCCGTACACGTCTTGGCATACATTTGTGTGCCTGGCCGTGCAGCTCTCAGGATAAAAATCCCTACACGATTTCATTCATGGTCCATTACACAGACTTGGACACAGCTTGGTCACAGGTCATGTCAGGAGATATGACCTCCTACCCAGCCCTGTAGAACTCATTCTACATGCCCGTGTTGCTCTCGATAAATGCGTATTTTACACGGCTTGGACACACGGTTGTGTGTCAGGCTATATCGAGCCTATTTTGCTCTAAACGACCTCCAAAACCTCCTCAATCAATCCCCAATCTATATGAGACTTCCCTAGGCCTCTTAGGTATGAACTCAATTTATTTAGGTTTTTGGGGTGTTTTAATTGTGCAAAAAATGGAGATCGTAATCAATTCTTGGGTCTACTATGGTTATGACGATCCTTTACAACACTGTTTGTTACTGTCACATCATACGATTTTAACTTATATTTCTGAAGCCTTATAGAAAAATATTTAAGTTTACAATGTGATAGATTATAGGTATGTGATCTAATTCATGACCTAGAGGGGGGGTGAATATGTATTTTGATTTTTACTTAGATGATATAGATAGTTAAAACTATTCTAAGCTAGTAATCAAGCAAACCCAGAAAACACTCAAGTGTTTATAGTGGTTCCCCAAGACAGTGTGTCTATGGGTAGTCCACTTTCCCCCTTTAACTTTCTAACAGAGTGTTAGACAAGGCCAACTTCTCCAATCTCAGCTCCAAGAGCCTACAACACAGATTCCACAGGATCTCTCAGGTTTTCCCAAACCCTACCTCAGGCACAGCAGCCCTACCTCAGAGGAATCCACCTCCTACAACTTAGACCACCTCCTAGTCCTACAACCTCAGGCCTAACTGCCTTACAAACTCAGGCCAAATAGCCCTACAATCTCAGGCCTAACAACCCTACAGTAAAAGAGTGTTTATGCTTACTACAACAGACAACACAGAGAAGGTGTCTTCTGTAGTTCTAGCACAACTTGTGCTTTCTAGTAGCTTGACTGGATGATGATTCGTGAGCCAGCTACTATCTAATCTTCCCATTCAGTTGAAGGATGAAGGATCACCTTACTCCTTCTTGTAGAAGAGCAATCTTTATGTCTCAGTCTCTTCTTCCTTGTTCAGTGAGCAGAGGAGAATGAGAAGTTCAGGGCCGTCAATGGAACAGTATCAAATTTGTTTAGCACTTGACCACCACCTTCAAAAGTACCCTAACTCCTTCTTTATACTCTGCATATCTCCAACGGCACTCAAGGGAAAGCTATAACACCTTGGGAACATATGGTTGGCTCTAATCTCCCTTTACAGCTGTTTGCGCCAAAGGCGTGTCGCGCCACTTGTTTTCTTCAATATTTGAATCTGTCTCAGCGGTTGGGCTGAGACAGCTTTCAGTCTCAGCGGTTGGGCAGCTGTCATCACAGTGGATCCGCTGAGACAGTTTCTCTTCTCAGTGGATTATGTTTGTCTACAGCTCAGTAGAGATATGCTGCTTCTCAGCGGCACCTGTCCTCGTCTCAGCAGTTCAGCTAAGACAGGGAAACTTTCTCAGCTGATTAATCAGCACACCTTTGAACCTATTCCATTGTATGGAATATCATCTCCCTGTACAAACCTTGAGAAAAAAAAGATTTTATCAAATACAATATGTACTTAGCATTGTGAGTGATGCCTCTTCAAATCAAAGGAACATTAAGGGCAATATTCCCAACAATCTCCCTCTATTTGAAGTAGGCAGAACATTCTCAATGCTAAGGTAATAGCCAACAAAGACTTATCATGCAAATGAATTATATGACATTCATAATATCATAACATCCAGAAGATAACATTGTTTAAGCATTCCAACAAAATCATGACAGATTATACAAAGTGAATATGATACCAGCATTGTATGTTATTAAAACTTGGCATCACAGACCATATGAAGCAAAAGTACTGAAAAGAGAATATTAAGCTTTGACTAATTTATCCCATAACATGCACATTAATTTCAACAGAATTTTCATTGTCATTTCAGTTTAGGAGTAAATACATAGATCTAGTTCCACTTTTATTAACATAAGCAATTTATGTTTTCCTTTTCTTGGAAGTTTCAGCTTTGTTGACATCAGCAGCTTCCTTCCCTTTGGCAGCAACAGTCTTTAGCTCAGCCACTTTCTTCTTGTTTTCCTGTCTTTTGAAATAGAGGAAGAGTTTTGGAATATATTTTGAAGGTATTCTTTTTGGATTGTCCTTCAGCACATGGTTTTCATTGAAGATCAAGTCCCTCAAAAAATTTCTTTCCAGATGTTTTATCCATTCTTCGGCTGGGTAAATCCTATCAATATCTTTGCATATCTGCCCATGGTTTACCCAAGCATTCAGAATAATGCTTTTGGAGTCATCACTCCAATACTCAAAATCAGGATCATTGTTGTGCTCCTTTCTTTGCATAGCCATAAATTCTTCAGCTAGCAACACATGTTCTCTTTTTCTCTTCTTTGCTAGGTGAGCAGTCTGAGCTAGTTTGGCTTGCCCCTCAAACTCAAAATCTTCTTTGCTGAAGTTTTCCAGTAGAGGAAGATTGAGGGCTATCCTTGTACCATGTAGCACTTGTAGAGCTAACTCTGAGTTGGTCTTAGCATTGGCCACCTCCCCCTTTCTGACTTCTTCAACTATTTTTCCTTCTAGGGATTGGGAGGCAGCAGCTACAGAGCCTGAGAGAGAGTTTGGAAAGCATTTTCCAAGTCCGCCTTTAGGTCATCCTTCATCTTCTCTGTCTCTCCAAGCATAGTGGTGGCTGTTTTCCAGACAAAGTCTTCAATGTGATTGGAGGCTTGTTCTATGACTTCATCTGTCTTGCTTACATAATTCTTGACATGTCTCATGTCTTCCTCTGCCATTTGGAGGTGTTTGTCCATTGATCTCAGTATAGTGTTTGAGCAATCACTGTGGGTTCTGCTAGATTAAACCATTTGGTCATTTGTTTGTTTAGATTGCTGTGTCTTCCTTGATTTCCTATACTTCAGCCATAATCTCTTTCTTCAAAGACTGTAATCCATTATTAATATAGGTCTTTATTGACAGCATATGACCTTCAATTATGGTATTAATAGAGCTGAGGAGATTGTCATCAGTTGTTGTAGTTGTTGGACTCAGCTCCTTTTCTACTTGAGCATGACTTTGCTCCCCTTCAATGTGAGTTCTATTATCTTTATTAGCTGATAACTGCTCTTGTTGCTTTCAATACACTTGTCTTGCTCCCCCTCACTTGGAGCATTAGTATTTTTCTTATTTGGTGATGTGTTGAGCTGCTCCCCCTCTGAGTCAGGATCAACATTTGCCACATCATCTTCCCAGTAACCTGCTGGTTCAGGAGGGATTTGATTAAACCTTTTGTTTAGGTTAAGGATAATTAAATCAATCTCACCTTAAAGATCAATAGGGTCATTGTGTTCATTGTCTTCAGGGGAGGAGTGTGAGATGGTGACATTTCTATTAGTTGTGACGATGTCTTCTTTATCCTCTTGATGCACTATCTCAGCATCATCATGTCTCTCTGGTTCAGGATTAATGCCTGCATGACTTTCAGTGTTATGATTATTTCCTTGGTTATCCTGTGGAGGACTGCTTGCTGGAACTTGATTATCCAGATCATGTATATCTTCTTCTGGCTCTTGTTCTGAGTCAGAGTATATCATTCTTCTTCTCCTCATCTCCTTCACCAGAACTCCCTTTTTCTTTTCCTTTAATGGAGAAGGTTGGCTCATTGGAAGAACCCTATTAAATCTGTCTAGAGTTTTTATGTCCATTCTTTTTAGATAATGGAGGTTAAATCCTTTGGATTTGTTAAAGTAGTCTGGGTAGGTGTTTAGAAGATAGATAGATAGGATTCTTCCTAAGTTGAGGGCTTGCAGACATTCTATAGTTCTCTGAAAAGTACCTTTGCCCAGGAAGTCTTCTTCTGTAGGATAACTCTTGACATCAATTCAAACATGTGTTTGGAGATTGTGTCATGAGAGCCTGGTTTTCACAGTATGGCCTTGCCAACTATGTCAGAGAGCAATTTGCCTCTTTGGTTGAAGAACTTCCTCTTAAGAGAGCCAAGTTTGGCATCAGAGTAGGCACACCACTGTAAGGCATTGACTTTGTCTTCCTCAGAGACAGCATCCTCTTCTTCTTTACTGCAGGAGGGCAGTTGAAGAACCTTTTCAATTTTTCTATGAGATATCTTTAGCCTCCTACTTCCTATCTTTCCCTTAATGGTTGACTTTGAGGAGGACAACTTAGCACAGGAGAATAATTCCAGAACTTCTGTTTTGAGAATTGTTGAGGGCTCAGATAGGTTTATTCAAGACCTTGGGTAGATAGAAGATCAATCACACCTTTAATTTCCTCTGGAGCATGCAAGAATCCATCCCTAACTATTTCATAGCCTTCTTGCAGCTCTTTTGCCATCTTTGGCGCCATTTCTTTTGAGTTATATGTCGTTGAGTCGTATGGGAGAAGGGTTTGTCTCGTCGGCTAGGTTGAAGGAAAGTGTGATATTTTAATCAATCATTAAGCTATTTATATGGATTAAGACTTAGGTAAAATTAAACCCAGTAATTGGATTTGATTGCTCTTATAATTGTAAGTGTAAATGAAACTACATCATAAGGCTGAGTTCGTCGAACTCAAACTGAGTTCGTCGAACACAAAGCTGAGTTTGTCGAACTCAAACTGGAGTTCGTCAAACACAAAGCTGAGTTCATCTGAAACTACATCATAAGGCTGAGTTCGTCGAACTCAAACAGAGTTCGTCGAACACAAAGCTGAGTTTGTCGAACTGAATTAATTCGTCGAACACAAAGCTGAGTTCATCTGAAACTACATCATAAGGCTGAGTTCGTCGAACTCAAACTGAGTTCGTCGAACTCAAACTGAGTTCGTCGAACTCAAACTGAGTTCGTCGAACACAAAGCTGAGTTCGTCGAACTCAAACTGGAGTTCATCGAACTAAAGACAAAATCTGTTGAACTGGCTGGAAGAATGAAATCGTCGAGCTGAGGAGCAATTTCGTCGAACTGAAATGTGACGTTCGTCGAACCTAGGAAAGAGTTCGTCGAACTGAGACTTTTCCCAGCTGTCTAAGTGCAACCTGAAGCTCAGCTGAAATGGATTTTTCTGGTTAAACTGATCATACTACTTTAAAATCATTAGTGATAGGATTACTTGAATGCCAATTATGTCTCTCATAGGATTGATGTGTCAACATTTTAAGTTATATCAAATCAAGATTGGAAGAATGAAGTGTTTTACACTATTCTATATTTAACATTCCTAGTTCAATCTTGAAGGCATTAAACTTGGCCTCATCCAATGGCTTAGTGAAGATATCAACCACTTGACTGTCAATTGGGACAAATTCAAGGCATATATCTTGAGATTCTACATGTTCTCTTATAAAATGATATCTTATTTCAATATGCTTAGTCCTGCTGTGAGAGACAGGATTCTTAGCAATAGAGATAGCACTGGATGAGTCACAATAAAGAGGAGAGTTACTTCCCTTGAGGTTGTAGTCCTCTAGCTGGTGTTGAATCCACAATAGTTGTGCACAACAGCTCCCTGCAGCAATGTATTCAGACTCAGCAGTGGAAATAGCCACACTTGTCTGCTTTTTGCTGCTCCATGATATCAACCTTCTTCCTAGGAATTGACAAGTGCCACTTGTGCTTTTCCTGTCTTCTTTACAGCCTGCAAAATCTGCATCTGAAAATCATGTTAGTTCAAAATCATTGTTCTTAGGGTACCAAAGGACAAGATGTAGGCTGCCATTAATGTATCTCAAAATCCTCTTTGCAGCTGAGTAGTGAGATTCCTTAGGACATGCCTGGTACCTAGCACACACACATGTAGCATACATAATATATGGTATACTAGAAGTTAAATATAACAGGGATCCAATGATGCACCTGTACATGGATTCATCAAAGGCCTTGCCCTTCTCATCCTTGTCCAGGGAAATGTTGGACCTTTCATGGTGGAAGCTGATTCCATTCCAAACTTCTTGATAAGCTCCCTAGTGTACTTGGTCTGAGAAATGAATATACCTTCATCAGACTGTTTTACTTGGAAGGCTATAAGGACTTGAGCTCTCCCATACTGCTCATCTCAACCCCCCCCCGCATTAGGTTCGCAAACCTTTTGTAGAGGTTTTCCTCAGTAGACCAAAATATTAGGTCATCAACATATATTTGGACAAGGAGACTCATGCCCCTTGTTTCCCTAAGAAACAATGTGATATCTATCTTTCCCCTCAAGAACTTGTTCTTGATGAGAAAGCTAGACAAAGTCTCATACAAAGCCCCGGGGGCTTGCTTAAGACCATAAAGAGCTTTCCTAAGTAAGTAAACATGACTAGAGAGGGTAGGATGTACAAAACCTGATGGTTGCTCAACATATACCTCTTCCATCAAGTCACCATTGAGGAAGGCTGATTTGACATCCATTTGATACACTTTGAACCCCTTATGGGCAGCATAGGCAAGGAATAGCCTAATTGCTTCCAACCTTGCAACAAGGGCAAAGGTTTGATCAAAGTCTATCCCTTCTTCCTGTCTATACCCCTTGGCTACTAACCTTGCCTTGTTCTTTATGATTGTGCCATTTTCATCTAACTTGTTCCTGTAAATCCATTTGGTACCTATGATGTTGTGTCCTTGAGGTTTTGGCACCAATTTCCATACCTTGCATCTCTTGAATTGTAGAAGTTCTTCTTGCATAGTTTGACTACAAAAGGTGTCTTGGTTGGCTTCTTCAAACTTCTTGGGCTCCATATGTGATAGGAAGCTCAAGAATAGGGCTTCATTATGAGCCCTGCTTCTGGTTAATACACCTTGATTCTGATCTCCAATTATTTGTTCTCTTGGATGATCCCTTAGATGTCTTACAGTTATAGACAGTCTACTCTCAGCTTGTTGTGATGTTTCCGCTGGTTCATTAGTGTCTTCATCAGCATGGACTTCTTCCTCTTCAGGGATGGCAGCATCAGAATAAGCTTTGCTGTTGCTGGGTGTGTCTTGTATAGACATCCTTTCCAAATCCTTTTTCATTTCCTGCCAAGACAGAAGATCTAGACAAGCCCTTATATATTAGGCTGGTTTCATCAAATAATACATGCATAGACTCCTCTACAACATGAGTTTTCTTGTTATACACTCTATAAGCTCTACTATGTGAGTTATAGCCAACAAGAACACCCACATTGCATTTCTCTGCAAACTATGTTAATTGAGATTTTCCATTGTTTAAAATGTAGTATTTGGAGCCAAAGATTCTAAAGTATGAAATTGTAGGTTGTTTGTCTTTCACAATCTCATAGGAAGTTATTCCATGAACCTTATTGATGGAAGCTCTATTGAGAACATTACATGCAGTATTGACTGCCTCAGCCCAGAAGTATTCTGGGAGTGATGAGTCACTAAGCAGTGTTCTCCCGGCTTCTATCAAGGTCCTATTCCTCCTCTCAGCCACACCATATTGTTGTGGAGTCCTTGGGGAGGAGAACTCTTGGGTGATACCATATTCTTGACAAAACTTTGTCATAGCTTCAGATTGAAATTCTGTGCCATGGTCAGTTCTAGTCCTGACCACAGCACATTGCAAGTCATTCTGAATTGCTTTGACATGAGTTATAAAGATATTTAAAGTATCAGACTTCTTCTTTAGGAAGAATACCCATGTATATTTTTAGTGATCATCAACAATCACCAAAGAATACAACTTCCCACCTAGGCTCTGAATTGACAAAGGACCAAACGAGTCCATATGCAAGAGATAAAGACATCTTTCAGTGTCTTTGGAGCCAATACTTTTAAAGGTGGCCCTTGTTTGCTTACCCATTTGACAAGCATGACAGGGACCACTTTTAATACATTTTATATTAGGACTATTCCTAACAAGGTTTTTAGAGAATAGTCTATACATTGTCTTGTAGTTAATGTGAGCAAGTCTCTTGTGCCATTGAACACAGAGGGACTCATTCTCACTAACTACTAGACAAACAGATGTAAGAGAATTACTACATATGAAGTTTAAGCAATAAACATTCCCATTCCTAGTGCCTGAGAGAATGGTCTCTAAGTCTTTAGACTTTTTAATCAAGCACTTGTCATTGTGGAATTCAATGACATATCCTAGATCACATTGTTGACTTATGCTTACTAGGTTGTGTTGCAACCCTTCAACATAAGCTACCCTTGTAACTGAGACTATGCCATTGGAGATCATACTATATAATTTGGTGATTCCCTTTTCTGACACCCCCCCCCCCCCAAAAAAATAACTTTGGGTCCATTCTTCACAGCCATATAGTCCTGTAGAAGATTTCTTGTTCCTGTCATGTGCCTTGAGCACCCACTGTCCAAATACCAAATCTGCCCAAGGCTGGTATTTGAACTAACCTGCATGATGGAATTTAATTACCCTTAGGAGCCCAAGTGATTTTGGGTCATAGGTTCTTGTTAGTCTGAAAAGACTTCATACCTGCTCCAACTTTTGCAGGAAGGCTCATCCTTGCAGTTGGCACATTGGGATTGTGCCAATAATCTATGGCAAAGTGTCCCACCTTACCATAGTACCAACACTCATTAATGTTATATCTCCTCTTCTGAACATTTCTTATGGTCATATGAGCCTCAACATGCTTGTGTTCAGGAGTGGAGACAACAATCTTCATTTTGTTCCTTTTAGCAATGATTTGGCTGAAGATCATCTTGTGTATAGGCCTAGCAGCCTTTGTCATTATGACATCACCTTGTTTTGACTTGGAAGTTAGGCAAGATTGGATGGCATTGGACACAGGGAAACAAGGTTTATCTATAGGTTTGACAGCAGACAAAGTTTTTGCTGGAGAGAATTTTGAAGATTTAGTTTCCTTACATATGAGTGAGGGGACTGAGGTACCAAAAATAAATGGTCCTTGATGGGCCATTTGAATTTCTTCATGGGGAGCTTTCATGGAACTCATCCCCATGCCCTTTCTTCTACTATGGGAGGGAATGTTTTCCTTCCTATTGGAGCACCCATTCTTCCAGTGACCATACATGAGATCATGGTCAAACTTGTTGGAGGGAAGAAACACTTTTTGAAAGGTGGTATGAGGCTTAATCTTTTCCTTTCTCTTTACTCCACTTCCCTCACCCATTTCCCATTTATTGAACCCAAGTCCTATCTTATTGGTTTGAAAGGAAAAGGTATTAATAATTGGAAGCATTGATTTGGGCTTTGAGAATTGAGCCACTAAGCTCTTCTCTTTGAGAAGTTTTCTTCAAGATCCTTGATGATCTTATTCTTTAGAGAAATAGAACTCAATTGGACAATTGTTATCCCCTTGGGTTTGATTATTTCTCTACTCATCTGAGCCACCAAGGTAGGAGACTCAGAACAATTTCTTTCAGCTATTTTAAGCGAGTCAATCTCTAGGGCTTAGTTTTTGGCAAGCTTCTTGCTCTTTTTCAGAGCATTAACTAGAGCATCATATTTGCCAATCAATTGGTTGACACCCACTTCAGATTTTGAATCATAATCATCAGTTGATGAGTGTGCATCTGATTCTGGAATTGATTCATCCTTAGAGGAAGAGAGAAGAGTAGGTACCTGGTCAGGTGTGTCCTGACAATCTTCATCATCTGATGTTATGGACATTAGGCCAAGATATTCTTTAACATCTTCATCCACCTCCATATCACTATCTGAATGTGATAGAGGGGCCCTGATGCCCACCCTTGCTGCAGGAAATTCCTCATCTTCCTCAGCTGCAAACAGCCCAATATAGGCCTCTTCTTCAACATCTGAATCTGAGGATGATGACTCAGATTCACTCCAGCTTCTGCCCTTCTTGGCTAGGAAGGATTTCTCACCCTTTCTTCCCTTCTGGTGATAAGGCTTCTTGTTACCCTTATCCTTTCTTTTGACTGGACAGTCAGCAATGACATGTCCAGGCTTACTGCAGCAATAACAAATCACATTAGCTAATCCATGTTTAACATGTTTAGAGTCATACCTGTCCCCTTTGGGGTGCTACTTGTCAGCCCTGTTTGAATCCTTCCTAGGTTGTGAGGAGGAGGAAGTCTTATTCTTCCACTGCTTCCTTCTCATCATCTTTTTGAATTGCCTTGAGAAGGCAGCAAATTCCTCATCAGAAGAGTTGTTATCAAATGAGCAGTGATCAGAGTTTTCTGATTCAGCACCCCTTCTTGGAGGGGTAAGAATTATTGTCTTGCTCTTCTTGGACCCTTCAGCCTTGAGGGCCACAAACTTCTCCCTAGGATGAGACCTGGAGGAGGTGTCCTCCTCCTTTTTAGCAGATAGTTGTATCTCATATGAGAGCAATTTTCCAAACAGAGTGTGAGGAGGAGTTTCACTCAGCTTTTCCACTTCCCTGATGGCACAGATTTTGGTATCCCAGTCTCTAGTTAGAGATCTTAGGAATTTATCATTTAACTCATAATGAGTGAAGGTCCTTTCATAGGTCCTCAACTCATTTACTATTCTGAAGAATCTTTCATAGCAGTCAGCTATGCATTCCTTGTTTTGTTGCGTAAAAGCTTCATACTCCTGATTGAGGAGGGATTTCCTATCATTCCTCACTTCTTCAGTCCCTTCCATGAAAATAATCAATGTATCCCACATATCCTTTGTAGTCTCATAGGGCACCAAGTTTTGGAATGTTGAATCATCAATAGCATTGACTATAATATTTTGAGCCCTTTTTTCCATTGTAGCCAATGCTATCTCATCCCTTGTCATTTCAGTGTAAGAGATGCCTACCTACCTAGTAGGATCAATGGTGGAGGGCTTTGTGATAAGGAAGGGGCCTTCCTGAATAGTGATATAGATCCTAGGGTCTGAAGCTTCCATGTACAGCCTAACCCTTTATTTCCAAATGCCAAAGGTTTCCTTTTTGCATATAGGAAACTTCATGGAACCCATTTCCTTCTGAACTCCATTAGAAGCCATTGGATTCAGAAATAACATTACCTATGTTGGATCTGGTCAGACAGTTATGCCCTTTATGACCAACCTACCTCTGATACCACTTGATAGATTATAGGTATGTGATCTAATTCACCTAGAGGGGGGTGAATAGGTATTTTGATTTTTACTTAGATGATATAGATAGTTAAAACTATTCTAAGCT
This sequence comes from Dactylorhiza incarnata, assembly GCA_033032865.1. Lineage (NCBI taxonomy): Eukaryota > Viridiplantae > Streptophyta > Magnoliopsida > Asparagales > Orchidaceae > Dactylorhiza > Dactylorhiza incarnata. The sequence goes on from JAWHQI010002728.1 coordinate 13,978, forward strand.
AGTAATCAAGCAAACCCAGAAAACACTCAAGTGTTTATAGTGGTTCCCCAAGACAGTGTGCCTATGGGTAGTCCACTTTCCCCCTCCACCTTTCTAACAGAGTGTTAGAAAAGGCCAACTTATCCAATCTCATCTCCAAGAGCCTACAACACAGATCCCACAGGATCTCTCAGGTTTTCCCAAACCCTACCTCAGGCACAGCAGCCCTACCTCAGAGGAATCCAGCTCCTACAACTCAGGCCACCTCCTGGTCCTACAACCTTAGGCCCAACTGCCCTACAAACTCAGGCCAAATAGCACTACAATCTCAGGCCTAACAGCCCTACAGTAAAAGAGTGTTTATGCTTACTACAACAGACAGCACAAAGAAGGTGTCTTCTGTAGTTCTAGCACAGCTTGTGCTTTCTAGTAGCTTGACTGGATGATGATTCGTGAGCTAGGTACTATCAGATCTTCCTCTTCAGTTGAAGGATGAAGGATCACCTAGCTCCTTCTTATAGAAGAGCAATTTTTATCTCTCAGTCTCTTCTTCCTTGTTCAATGAGCAGGAGGAGAATGAGAAGTTCAGGGCCGTCAATGGAATAGTAGCAAATTTGTTTAGCACTTGACCACCACCTTCAAAAGTTCCCTAATTCCTTCTTTTATACACTGCACATCTCCAACGGCACTCAAGGGAAAGCTCTGACACCTTGAGAACAGATGGTTGGCTCTAATCTCCCTTTACAGCTGTTTGCGCCAAAGGCGTGTCGCGCCACTTATTTTCTTCAATATTTGAATCTGTCTTAGCGGTTAGGCTGAGACAGCTTTCAGTCTCAGCGGTTGGGCAGTTGTCATCCCAGTGGATCCGCTGAGACAGTTTCTCTTCTCAGCAGATTTTTTCTATCTGCAGCTCAGTAGAGATATGCTGCTTCTCAGCGGCACCTGTCCTCGTCTCAGCGGTTCAGCTGAGACAGGGAAACTTTCTCAGCTGATTAATCAGCACACCTTTAAACCTATTCCATTGTATGGAATATCATCTCCCTGTACAAACCTTGAGACAAAATAGATTTTATCAAATACAATATGTACTTAGCATTGTTAGTGATGCCTCTTCAAATCAAAGGAACATTGAGGGCAATATTCCCAACACAATGTATAGAATTTATTCTTTGGTTGAACGGTTGCAGATTCACTTACTAACTAAATATCCGAGGATATTTTACAGTGATAAGAACATAACAAATATATTGAGCAATGAGCGTAACTCTTAGACGATGTTGACTGAATTTTTGTGTGTGTACATAGGTGGCCATGAAGAGCATACGTGTATAAAGATTTATTTGAAATATTATATATGGCTAAAACCAGAGTGAAGATGGAAGAAAATGTCAGTAAACCAAAATGTCTTACGATCTTCTCTCTTATTATTGCGACTACTCTTTACAATGTGAGGTTTCAAGCATAAAAAATCTTCTAGGTTGAGCTTCAAAGTAAAGGGGAACCTAGGAAATGCAAATGATATTGGTTTTGTTCACCCAGAGGTTCACAGCAATCGCCTAAGCAACCGCGCATGAGGCTAACATAACACCACTTCACAATATCACAATCATGGGTACTCACAACCACATGATTTCATGCACTCAAGGTATACACTAGGAGTACCCTCACGCGAGCACTACCTCCAATCTAAGCTATGCAAACTTAGTTATCGATTGAGCACTTACTGATCAGAGAAATCACGTCTCACTCATTCTATCCCATGATCCATCAATATTCATAAGGTAAACCTCATGTCGAACTGCATGGTGCGGGTTCGGTTCATCTTGTGCCCGTTGCTCAAATCATCATGACTGACGGCACGATGTGGGTGCTTCTGTACCTCAGCCCATAAGCGTTTAACCAAAACTAATGCTAAATAAAACATCAAGTTACGCCTCCAAGTCCCGCAAGCATTCAACATATAGTAATGCTACAAAATATCATGTAACACACCTAATCCACTCGCGAGGTTATATGCTTCGCACAGATTACTGACGTAGGAGGTCCAAGGTGACTCTACTACAATTTGTGGTGAAGGTTTGCGTTCAACCACATGACAACATTGGGGTTTTCACTAAGTACACAAAGAGCTCCATTAATCCCAAGCCCCGTAACATGATGACACATTTCACAGAGACATCCTTCGGTATGCATACTAGGCTTAATCTAAAAGCACGCCAAATCAAGCATCACCGATCCGGGCCTACGACCACGGGTAGACTTCACACATAGTCCCTAAATCCGCATGACTAGCAGATTTCTACATGCAATATATGTCGGAGATCGACACAATCGAGCTGAGGTTTGGATGAACCAAAGGAGGTCATGCCCTCCACTAATTAGTGGAGGAGACTCTTCCAATGCAAGTATATCAAAATATGAATGGACAACACGTCCTAAAACTAAGGAGAAGGATTGTTACCCTTGGAGCTCGCTTTGGCATCATGGAATGACGAAGATGAGGGATGGAATCAAGTGCGGCGGACTCCTCTCCGTGGATCTAAACTCGGCTCGCGATTTGGAGCTCCGGAGCTCCTCCAATAGCGGGATCTTCCTCCAACTTTCTCTCCTCCTCTCTAACTCAAGAGAGAGAATGGAATAGATGCAATGAGGTCCAAACCTCATTCCACGGCCTAATACCCTTAGGGAGAGATTATCACCGTCAGATCAATGATCGGGCCAACGAACGGCTCAGAAATCGGAACTTAAAATAGTTTCATCGTCGATCGCACGGTCATGCATGAAGTTTACTTTCATCGCATGAGTGGATTGATCGTGCAATATTTCTTCTCACACATTTCATTCTGCCCGTGTGAGGCCATTTCCTGAGATTTGCCAATTTTGAGTCGTTCTGTGCGCACTCGTGCGATTCCTTCTCGCACGAGCTACTTTGATCGTGCGATCTCAAGAATGTACGGGTACCCTCTAGGAAGACAAATTTCAGCTATCTGACGCTGACCGTGCGATTTGGTCATGCATTAAGCGCACGGTCATGCATTTTGCACAGGAATCAGGAGGTAAGCCCCAGAATAGTCCCCGAAGCGTACAAGACATCTTTAGGCTCCAATAACCTACACCCCTTTCTCAAAATAAGGATTTTGGGGTTGTACAATCCCCCCCTAAATAAATTTCATCCAAAATTTTTAAGAATAGATAGGTACACAAAAATAAATTGTACTTGAGGAAAACAGCTCAGGGCACTCCACGAGCATCGACTACTCTCTCCAAAGAGAGCTCCTCTTGGCCACAGTTGTCCCAACAGACTTTGACCATCTTTATTAATTTATTCCGCAACCGTCAAACTTCCGTGTCTTTGATGCGAATGGGCTTGACTTTCGTCGATAACCCATCATCAACTGGCACTTCGTCGACCACAACAATCTGAGTAGGCTCTTGCACCGCCTTTCTCAATATCGATATATGGAATACGTCATGTAGGCCACTCAGCTATGTAGATAGAGCAAGTTGGTAGGCAGCTTCACCAATGCGCTATGTAACCTCAAACGGTCCAAGGTACCTTAGACTTAGCTTTTTTCAGTCGCCTTATCCTCGATACCCCCTTGAACGGTTTGATCTTCAAGTAAACCTAGTGGCCAATGACGAACTCAGTATTTTGGTGCCTTACATTATAGTATTTCACCAACCTATCCTAGGCAATTAGCAACCTCTCCCATATTTCCCATATCAACGTATTTGCTTCTTCGACCTCTTTCCGCTTTAACAACTTCGTGTCACCAATTTCTGCCCATGCCAAGGGCATACGACACTTCCTACCATATTGGTCAAAGATGCTTGATAGTGCCTTGAATCTCTTCTGGCCTTTCTGAGAAACCATTCCTCACCACTTTGCTTCCTTCATAGAGAAGTCCTTCCTTCTTTGGCGCCATCTCTTACTTGATCCGAGAGGATTTTAAAGCTGTCGACTCGCTCACTCATCGAATACGTAGAGAACATGATGGCTTTGTAGGGCAAATGTAGAATGTGTTTTAACCTAAAGACGTCTGACTATATTTATAGTTTCGGGATTGGAAGGCGAAGTGTCATTTGATAAAAGTCTGATTAACTTAGATTGTCGGTTAATTTCAGATCTCCTATGTATTTGATTGACACTTAGGTATCGTCGTGATCCTACTTAGATGTCGAGAGATCATTTCGACGATATCAATCATTATTTTGACGATATCGTTTTGTATTCAAAACGATATTATTCTTGTTCACTCTTTTGAATAATCAGTGTTGTGCTTTAGCTTTTCCATATATGTGCTCTTGGAGTGACAGTTTTTGCTTACTCAAGTCAAAATTACTTTTACATATCTATAAAGATGAGGTTATGTAGTGACTATTTAACACAGTTACCTTCACCTTAGCTTTGTCTTCTTCTTGAGCTAGTAGCTCCCCCCTTGATGTGATGTCTCTTTTGTTTTTCCTTTTTGCTCCCCCTTGACCAGTGCATCTTCTCCTGTGATGGGATTTTTCTTAGTCCAGAGTTATGCCTGGATCACTTATTGTCCATTAGCCTTGTTTGCTTTTGATTGGCTACATGGACTTCCCTGCAAGACAGATTTAATATCCCTTAGGAACCCAAGGTGATTTGGGTCCTAGGTTCTTGTTAGCATAATAAGGAATTCTTCTACTCACCTCGGCCTTTCCAGGAGGGCTCTGCTTTGCACTAGGCACACTAGGGTTGTGCCAACAGTCAATGGCAAAGTGTCCCACTTTACCACATCACCAACATTCATGAATGTTGTACCTTCTTTTCTGAACAATTTTTGTGGGTGTAGAATCACAATGCTTATGTTTAGTAGAGAAGGGAGCATCATTCTTCCTATCTCTCTCAGCTAATGGATGACTAGCTGCTCTAGTATAATTATTTCTTCTTGACTTTATCTGTTTGTCAGCAACAGATGTCATCTTGGTAACTGACATGGTGTTGATGACATTAGATATGATCAAGTGAGAGTTGATTATACTGGTGCTGCTAGCCTACTTCCTATTTGGAAGAGATTGGGATGGTGTTGCTCATATACCCTTGAAGGTGGGGGCTGAGACACCAAACACAAATGGTCCATGATGGGCCATTTGGATTTCCTCATGGGGAGCCTTCAATGCACTCATCCCCATGCCCTTTCTCCTCCCATAGTCAGGAGCATTTCCCGAGCTATTGGAGCTTCCATTCATCCAGTGACCATGGACATTGTCCTGGTCATACTTCTTAGAAGGAGCACTACCTTCTGAAAGGTGGTATAAGGCTCAACATTAGTTTTGCCCCTTTTTCCATTCCCAACATCTACTGCCCCTTCATTGAAACCCAATCCCCTCCTATTACTATAAGAGGAGAAGGTGTCAATGATGGGCAGTGTGGTTTTGGGCTTAGAGAACTGAGTCACTAAGCTTCTTTCCTTAAGAAGATCATTTTCAAGTCTCTTTATGAGTTCATCCTTTTTATTCTTCTCTTCAGAAAGCTTGACTATAATCTTCTTGAACTCACAGGAATTGGTGCCCTTATTGTGGGATATACCTATTTCCTCATTCATCTCAGCCTTAATTAATCTGAGTGATTCTAGCTCCTTAGCTTGCTTCCTAACAAGCTTCTTGCTCCTTTTTAGAGCAGCTAAGAGATCACCAAACTGTTCTATTAGATCAGTATGGTTCTTATTGTTGCATAATGTGCAGTCTTCTGCATCATTTTTAGAAGATGAGCAATCATCTGATGCACTCTTGGTCTTCTTAATTAAAGCATGCAGTAAAGGTGTGTGAGTGATGCATACCTTATCATAATGTGATTCATCATGATTTTCTTTGCTGGATGAAGCAACCAGTCCATAGATCTCTTCATCCTCAGATTCACAGTCTGAGAGAGTCAAGTGTGCTCTTATCCTTCTTCCTGCTACAAAGCATTCTTCATTATCAGATTCACTGTCTGAGGAAGTTAGGGGTGCTCAGATCCTTATGGTGTTGATCCCTAAACTTCTTTCTTCTTCAAAATGAGAAGAGCTCCAGCTGCTTTCACTTAGTGATCTAAATTTCTTGATGTCAGATATTCTGACTTTTACCATGGAGCTTTTAAGTTCCTGAGCTGATGATTTGATACACCCAGTAGCAGATCTGTTCAAGTTGTTAAGCTTTTCTTTGAACAACCTAGCTTTTATACCACTTGTTAGTTATTTGGTGTCGACTTGTCACGTAGAGGGGGGGGGGTGAATAGGTATTTCGAAATGTTTTATTCCCCCTTCTTGATGTTCTTGATTTCTGGTTAACAGATTTATAGATTAAAGGCACAACACAGAAAACACACGAGAATTTATAGAGGTTCCTCAATACAGGGTGTCTTGAGTAGTCCTTTGTCCCTCTACGCCTACCTAGCAGTGTGCTAGGCTCAGCAAACTCTGCCAATGTCTCCGGCCCGCAAGCCTTACAACTCGGACCCGCAAGTCCCTGCAGCTTAGGACAACAAGCCGCTTCACTGCACCCGAACCCACAAGCTCGACACTCAGGCCCTCAAGCCCTACACAGCATAAACCCGCAAGTCTTGCCCCTTGGACCCGCAAGTCCTGCAGCCTAGGCCCACAAGCCCCTTCAGTGCACCCGAGCCCGCAAGCTCGACATTCAGGCCCTCAAGCCCTACACAGCACAGACCCGCAAGTCTTGCCCCTTGGACCCACAAGTCCTGTGGCCTAGGCCCGTAAGCCACTTCACTGCACCCGAGCCTGCAAGCTCAACACTTAGATTTGAAAATAGATCTTACAGGTTTGGCCCACAAGCCTTACAAAGAAAGATGTACAATGCTTGTTCCTCTGCCTGGTGGAGATCGGCTTCTGTCCTTGAAGAAGATGCCTCTTATTTGAATCTTGAAGGTACAGATCTTCTTCAAGCCTTCTTCTTTTGCCTAATGTTGATTGGCTTCTTGACAAGAACGATTCTTATCAGTCGATGTGGCTTGACTGCAACTTGGAGAACACTGGATGTGTGTTTTTGTTCTCCTCTTTTTAATGTCAATTCTTCGTTCTCATCTGTCTCATTCTCGTGTTGTCTTTTTCTTTTGGAGAAACCACTGTTCCCTTTGTAGGATGGAGGAGCAACTCAACGGTCTCCTATGATGTCCTTCACTGATAGACTCCCATACCTTAAGAGCACGTGCTGATTGGACAATCAGGCGGCGGCATTAAATGCTGACAGCGCGTCTGGCAACTTTTGAATCTATCTCGACGATATTTCCATCATTACGACGACATGGACAATATCTCGAAGACAGAGCTTGTCGATGACTTGGACTTGGACAGATCTTCAAGTCTCCTTCCTTCTTCTTTAGATAGAGATATCTCGACGATACAGGACATCCCTTCTGCACTTGCGCTTAAGACGACATGAAGTCATCTAACTGATGTTGGCGTGATCTTCTTGACGGCTCGATATCGTTGAGACCCTCTTATCTTGTCGACGACATAAATGATATCAGGTCGACAGACTATTCTTCAGCAGCTGCCCGTCTTTATATGACAATCTTCTTGGCATCAAGCCTTCATTACGACGATATCATCGACATCAGTCTTACTTAGCCTTTCCAACGACAAGGCTTCTTTACGACGATATCTGTCTTGCTTATAACGATATTGTACTTGGAAAAATTATTGAAGTACCGGACATATTGCCTGATCTCTGCAAGCATGAACTAGATATAACATTAAATAGAACTTGTACTTATCATTGAGCTGAGCACTTCTTCAAATTAGGAACACTGCTGGGCACTATTCCCAACACTCGACTTCCATGACACAACTCCCCCTGCATAAGTAACAGCAAACCTCAAAGTGGATCTCCTGGAGTCAACATCTCCATAAATATCTGAATTAGAGTACCCAACCAACTTCGGTGATCCTCCACCAAGCTACAAACATAAATCTGTGGTACCTCTGAGGTATCAGAGTATCCACTTCACTGCATCTCAGTGGATCTTCCTTGGGTTCACCAAGTATCTGCTCACTACCCCACTACATGGGCTATGTCTGGCCTCATGCAGACCATAACATACATTAAACTCCCCACTACATATGCGTAGGGGATCTGGCTCATCTCCTCCACTTCCTTTTCAGATGAAGGACACTGAGAACTTGATAGCTTGAAGTGTCCACTCAATGGAGTAGCAACCATCTTGGCTTGCTCTATCACGAGCCTCTTCAGTACTTTCTCCACATACTCAGCCTGAGATAGCCATAACAGACATGCACTTATGTCCCTGGTAATCTTCATCCTCAGAATCTTCTTTATTGGTCCCAAGTCCTTCATCTCAAAGTACTTGATAAGATCCTTCTTCAGGTAATCAATGATTGACTTGTCATCACTGACAATCAGCACATCATCCATATACAGCAGCAGAATAGCAAGGATCTTCTCAGTCTTCTTCATATAGACACAGTGATCAGACCTGGTCCTCTGGAACTTACTCTTCAACATAAAGGAGCCAAATTTCTTGTACCACTATATGGGAGCCTGTTTCAACCCATACAGACTCTTCTTGAGTTGGCGGACCAAATGCTCCTTCCCCTTGGCTTCAAAGCCTTCGGGTTGCTCCATGAACATCTCCTCCTCCAAATCTCCATGCAAAAATGTTGTCTTGACATCCATCTGCTCAACCTAAAGATTCTTGGAGGAGCCCAATCCCAATACCAGCCTAATAAAAGACATTTTCACCACTGGTGAAAATATCTTATCAAAATTCACACCATGTATTTGACTAAACCCTTTGACTACCATCCTTGCCTTATACCTGGGTCGGGAGAGGCTCTCATCAGTCTTCATCTTGAAGACCAATTTATTCTCCAAAGCTTTTCTCCCTTTAGTAGTCGGACCAGATCATAGATCTTATTCTTATAGAGCGAGTCTAACTCCTCCTCCATAGTTGTTACCCAATAATATATGTCTTTAGCCCTCTGAGCCTCCTCAAAAGAATCAGGCTCACAACCATCAATAAGCAAAACATAATCTTGAGCTGGGTACCTGGTGTTGGGCCTCCGTGCTCTGTCAGATCTTCTGAGGGGTACCTCCACAACTGGTGGAACATCTACAGGATAAATTCCCCTCCATCCAAAATCTCCTCCTGATTTGGAATATGCACAACTTCTTCTCCAACACGCCCTTTAGCACCACTAGCATTCATCTGCACAACCATCTGCACCACTAGCTTGGCACGTGTGCTAATGCTATGTTATGATGTATATGCAGTGCTATGCAATCTAAAAAGGCCTTAATGCATGCTATGAGCGGCGTACACATGCGATCTTATGCATCCCATACTACATATTATCGCATGCAATGAAAAAGAAAATCTAATGGACACGCATGCGACCTACGTTATGCATCCCATACTACATAACAGTCGTATGTTGTCACCTATGAGGATCCATATACAAACACATAGTATGCATCCCATACTACATAATATGCCCCGTATACTTCTTATCATGCTATGAGTGTAGTGTTCATGCTTCAGCCAAGACATACTGATGACCCTTCGGTGTGTGTATGCGATGAATGACGATTCTCACCAGGCGGTTAACCGGGCCAACCAAACTATCACAGCAACCTGGCTAACCTCCCTCTGATACCAACTGTCACAACCCGCATTTTCCCAAGAATATAATACATATTATCAGAGCAAGGGGAAAATACGCGTCGTGATACCACGCCTGCAGGAGACGACTACAGACGCTCAGGCAACACTCCTTACGATAATTTAATATTAAAAAAACATATATGTGTTTGGATTAAAAGAGATATTTTTCATTTTAGCTTAAGACCGCGTCCCTCGGTCCGGTGGATCATCTAGTCCACAAGTAGAAAACTATACATACGCAGCGGAAAAACAGGTTCATTTAGCCTACATGAGCATGAAGATCAACATCCAAAAAATGATATGCGTAAATCTATGTTTAGTACAGTAAGAAAGGAATTTCTACGATCTTCAAAGTATGCTACATTTATTTAAAATCATGATATGCAAGAATGACATTTTTATACTAATAAGGTAACTAGTGCATCCTAGCATAAAGCTTCCCAGAGAGCATGTACGTAAACAACCCAAAAGTAACAGCAAAACTACTAGCAAGTAATCTAAAGATAAAAGCCATACGGGCGCCAACAATTGACACGAACCCGCATGAAAGAAGGGAAATAACAAAAAGAAACTACCTCTTACCTATAAGAGGGGAAGGGCCTCGACAGGAGACCTGAACGACGCTGCTCTAACACCTGCAACAGCTAAAGACCTGAACCTAAGACATTCATAAGAAAAGAATGCCTCAGCCCAAAAGGGTGCAAGAAAACCAAGATTAGCAGCATCAGAAGTAAAAGAGTGCAGGAAGGAAAAACTAAGCAGATAAACATCTATAATCTTACAACAACACGAGCCAGCTCAAACGAGTGAACTCGGTAAGAAGAAAAGCTTGCACCAGAAGGTAATAGTCAACACAATCAAAGCCCACCACGTGTCCACCATTGCGGCTTAGATGTAATAGTCATACATATACTATCATAATACACATATATAAGCATATGTGCTTAAGAACTTGAGACTGATCAGCTCAAAAGAAAACAGGGTGGTCCACTGCCACCCAAAAAGCCAAAACAGGGTGGTCCACTACCACCCAAAAAACAAAAACAGGGTGGTCCACTGCCACCCAAAAAGCCAAAATAGGGTGGTCCACTGCCACCCAAAAAGCCAAAACAGGTGGTCCACTGCCACCCAAAAAGCCAAAACAGGGTGCATAACCATATACATAAGTATATGGATATACATATAAGTATATAACTATACCATGGTGCAGTTTACCAGAGAATACACAGAACATCTAAGCAACGAAGATCATAGAGATCAAGAACCACCCACCGAAACTATCCCGGGGAATTAGTCAACATAGCATACATAGCTCATAAATCCAACATAGAAACAGAGGTGTGCCAGGCGGGGGAACAGGATTTCAGAAAGCCGACACCATGACAGGTCTGGTGTCGGAACAAGACGAAGAAAAACATAACACGAAGGCCAAACACCTGAACAGTACTAAACGGTTCATTTGAAAACACTTGGCGAGTCCAAGCTTGACTCCTGACGAACTTCTTGTAACAGTACGAAGAATAAGGCACGACAAGACACCATAAAAGATCACTTTTCTGAAAGGATGAAATTGTCAATGATTGGAACGGGTGAAAAGCTCGAATCCAAAAATGCAACTACAAGACATTCCTCATGGCAAATAATGGTTTCGTTGAATCATCGAGCACTAGCAGTGGAAATTCCCGGGAAGTCTAGGATCTAATTCCCAATACCCGCCGGGAATTAGGAAACAAAATCCCAGGGAATTTAACCGGCTAGACCATCAGAACATAGCCAACAAAACCATCCAGATCTCACTCGAGGCGGCAATGTGGTTCAAAACAAGAGCAAAAAGTTGACCACAACAGCTAGCCGACCCACAACTAATATGGCAGCCACTAAACAAAATGAATCTTATATTTGATACAGGGAAATAAACTTTAGCATTTGCACTAAAAGTGCGCAGTCGCTTAATTGAAATTGATAGAGTTACTAAATGAATGAAGCTGCCCTTAAGTGAAATGCATATATGGCTCGAACCCGAAATGCATCTACACAACTTTTAAGCTTGACAAAAGCTAGCCTCGCCAAGTCAGCGAGAATTAGCAAGGAAAATTCCCAGGAAATTTAGCGCCTAACTCTCCAACCCGCCCGGAGTTAGGAAAAGAACTTTCCGGGGAACTTATGATCTAATGCCCTTCGACCCATCTCGAGTTATCAACATAAATTTTCGGGAAGTTTAACCGGCCAAACCAATATAACTTAGCCAATAGAAGAACGGTGCGGGATTTGGAGATTTGCGGAGCAAGACCACTTATGCTTAACTAAATCGATAAGTCCAAGATTTGACCAATAACATAAAGACCAAGGGGAATCCCCGCATAAACCAAAAGCTGACAGGCTCAAACTCTCCCAAGAGAACGAAATCTCCAGCTTATGGCGTAGGAAATTAACTTTGCATAAACCTAAGTGAATACCTAGCCCTCAAATCAAACGCTGAAGATTTACGAACCGGGTAATTGACTTAGGTTTAAACCAAGAAAATTTCCTAGCGTATAGGTGCAGAGTTTCGTAAATCGAGAGTTTATTATCATAAACCATGGGAATTCACTAAAAAAACTTCCAACATAAACAACATAGCAACAACCCCTAATTAGAGAATATATAACCAGCAGCCCCCATTTACAATACTTGAGAAGCATCCCCCTAAACAGGGCACTATAAAAGGGCATCCCCCGACAATTAGAGCATAAAAGGCAGCCCCCAACAATTAGAGCATAAAAGGCAGCCCCCAACAATTAGAGCATAAAAGGCAGCCCCCCAATAAAACAGCATGAAAGACGGCCCCTTTCAATAAGGAAGAAAAGAAATGGTCCAACCTGGAATATATAGCAGCCCCTAAACTAAAATTTGCAAAGAAATCCCAAAATAAAATAATCCCAACTGGATTATAGATAGCAGCCCAAACAACATTGAAACACCCAACTGATTTAAAGCATAGCCGCAGCCCCTAAAGATTCGGGATTATACAAGCAAAGGCCAAAATAACAAATCCAAGCAGCCACCAGCCACCACCCAGGCTTCCCAAAATAAATCAATTTCAAGAGCTAATGCAAGGACTGGGAGGAGAAAAATCAAGCAGCTACTAACCATCCTCCAATTTTCCCAAAAAAAAGAAACATCAATTTCACGGGCTAAATAAGGAGCTGGGAGGAAAAAAAATTAACAACTGCCAGCCACCATCAGCTCCCAAACAACCAAATCAACAAAGATCAGAGCCTATAACTCTAAAATATACTCCATTACCATGAAAGAAACAGAAAAAGAAAAAGGGGGGGGGGGGGGGGGGGGGGGGGGGGGGGGGGGGGGGGGGGGGGGGGGGGGGGGGGGGGGGGGGGGGGGGGGGGGGGGGGGGGGGGGGGGGGGGGGGGGG
>JAWHQI010002729.1:0-26996 GCA_033032865.1 Dactylorhiza incarnata
TCGCCACTCCAGGTGCGCGGGATGTCTTCTCCTTCACTTGTCTGGAGGCGATAAGCCCCACTTTTTAATGCCTCCTTGACGATGAAAGGTCCTGCCCAATTAGGATTTAACTTCCCGATATTACCTGCTCGAGCTGCTGCATCAACCTTTTTTAGTACGACGTCGCCAACCGCGAAATGCTTTACCCTGCCATTTTTGTCGAAGTATTTCGCCATCCTCTTTTAACTTCTTCTTGTCTAATTGTTGCCTCATCCTGAAGTTCTTCGATTAGATCCAAACTGTATTTGATAGCCTCGTCATTGTATTCTATCCATGCTTCTCCTCCTTCTTTTCCGTACACAACTCTTGGAGTGGCCACCTCAAACTCCACAGGAACAACAGCCTCCGAGCCATGAGATAGTTTGAACGGTGTTTCCCCTGTAGCTGAAGATGGAGTAGTACGAAGGGTCCAAAGGATGGAAGGAAGTTGATCTGCCCAGTTTCCCTTCTGATTCCAAACTTTTTCATCAAGAGCTGCTGGATTCGTCTGTTGGCTGCTTCTACCTGGCCATTGGTCCTTGGATGATGCACTGAGGAGAACCGCAGGTCAATTCCAACCTGGTCGCAGAATTTTATCATCTCAGGATTATTGAATTGTGGACCATTATCAGTGACGATTGCCAGCGGAATTCCGTGTCGACAGACAATTTCTCCCTAGATGAAGTTTCTGATGATTTGGGTAGTAGTTCTTGCCAATGCCTTAGCCTCGATCCATTTGCTGAAGTAGTCAATCATCACTATGATAAAGCGGCGCTGACCGCTGGCCATTGGAAAGGGCCCGAGGAGATCCATCCCCCAAACCGCAAAGGGCCAGGGTGCCGTTATTGACCTAAGCGACTGAGCGGGCAGCTGCTGAAGAGGAGCGAACTTTTGGCACTGCACACACCTCCTGGCAAATGCCTCAGCATCCTTTCTCATGGTCGGCCAAAAATATCCCTGCCGCAGAATCCTCTTTTCTAAGGTTCTTGCCCCTGAATGGCTACCACACTCCCCAGAGTGAACTTCCTGGAGTACGATAGGGATTTCTTCTTCCGAAACACATCGTGCTGAGGGGGAAATCAAAGTTTTTCTGTAGAGTATTCCTGCTATCAGATAATAATATGCCGCCTTCCTTTTGAATCTTCTCCGATCTTTGATGGAATGGTGAAACTCTCCTTTTGATAGAAACAACTCATAAGGATCCTTCCATGAAGGATTATGATCAATTTGCATGAGTTCTGCTTCGTCTATTGCCGGATGAAAAAGTTCAAAGGTCACTCCCCTGATGGAAGACCGAACTTCGACAATTCATCTGCCTCCTCATTTTGCGTTCTTGGGATGTGCTCGATAATAAATGACTTGAGTCTTCCGATTTCCTTTTTGGCTAATAGCAGATACTTTCACAGAATCGGCTCCCTTGTCTCATAATTTCCCAAGACTTGGGAAGCCATCACCAATGAATCAGTTCTAACATGCACATATTCTATACCCAACTCTTTCGCGAGCCTTAGCCCAGCCAGAAGTGCTTCATACTCTGCCTGGTTATTCGTAACTGGGAAGAAGAACTTGATAGCTTGCTCCAGCCTGATGCCATTTGGACCTGATCAACACTACTCCGGCTCCCACGGAGTTTTTGCCAGAAGCCCCATCCACATAAATGACCCAAGCCAGAGGAGATTGTACCGCCTGTCTGGATTAAGCTCTGTTGTATCTACCAGGAAGTCTGCCAAGATTTGTGCTTTTGATTGCTGTTCGGGGGATATATGATATCTCAAATTCGCTTAGTTCAATAGCCCATTTTGCCAACCTCCCTGAATGATCTGGCTTTTCAAGAATACTCTTTAGAGGATGATCTATAACAACTTGGATGGAATGAGCCTGAAAATAAGGGCGAAGCCTTCGCGCAGACATAACCAAAGCCAAAGGCCAGTTTCTCCAGGATCGAATATCTGGTTTCGGCATCTTTAAGGATGTGGGGTGACATAGTATATTGGAAACTGCCTCCTCTTCTCTTCCTGAACAAGGACAGAACTCACCGCTTCTGGTCCGACTCCCAGATACTAGAATAGCTTTTCCCCCTCACGGGGACTTTGAGTGTGGAGTCGAAGTTAACTGTCCCTTTAGTTGCTCGAAGCCTTGTTACATTCCTCGCTCCATTCGAAATTTGATCCCTTTCGCAATGTTTTAAAGAATGGGGCACTTTTATCTCCGGATTTAGAGATAAACCTGCTCAATCCTGCCAATCTCCCCCCAAGTTGTTGAACTTCTTTAGTATTTCGAGGAGGGGTCATATCAAGGATGGCCTTCACCTTATCTGGATTTGGTGCAAGGCCATCAGGAGTCAGAAGATGTCCAAGAAATTTTCCTTTATTCGCCCCGAACACACATTTTAATGGGTTCAATTTTAACTTGAACCTCCGTAGAGTAGCGAACGTCTCTACGAGGTCTTTCAAGTGTAATGAGAATGTTTTACTTTTGAGAAGAAGGTCATCAACGTAAACTTCGAGATTCCTGCCCTTTTGATGTTTAAAGACGGTATCCATCATTCTTTGATATGTTGCACCCGCGTTTTTAAGACCAAAGGGCATTACGAGATAGCAGTAACACCCATCGTTTGTGATAAATGAGGTATGCGGGATGTCAGGCTTGTGCATTTTAATTTGATGATACCCGGAGAAGGCATCGAGGAAACTCATAAAACCATACCCAACCGCGGAATCAACTAAAACATCTATCCGAGGCAAAGGGTAACAATCTTTAGGGCACGCTTTATTAAGTTTGGTGAAGTCTACGCACATGCGCCACTTCCCACCAGATTTCTTAACTATTACAACGTTCGACATCCACGTGGGATATTGAATTTCAGAAATGAAACCCGCTTTAGGAGTTTGGAAACCTCCTCTCTGATGGGCAACGCCAACTTGGTCGCCACTTCTCTCTTCTTTTGTTGGACGGGCTTGAACTCAGGAGATACGTTTAGATGATGACAAGCCACGTCTGGATCCACTCCAGGCATATCCTCCGCTGACCAAGCGAAGATATCCAGATTCCCCAACAGGCAAGAGATTAGCTTCACTTTCTCCTCCTCTGATAACTCAGCGTTGATGACCTGCTTCTTTTCTGCCCCTTCAGCGATAGGAACATCTTGAGTCACTTGGGCAGGTTCCAAGTGAGCCCCTTCTCGATCTTTTCTTTCCTCGGCGGCCTCTGGAGACTCAGCCACCTCCAGCACCTCATCCATGATCTTGGGAAGCGGAACGTCAGTGATCATGTTGACAGTTCGGACGTAGCACTCCCGAGCTACTTTGGGGTTGCTCCTAACCCGATATTGTTTTCCTTCAGCAGCAAACTTGAGGGCAAGATGAAAGGTGGACACTACCGCCCTATATGCATTGAGAATCGGCCTCCCGAAGATGGCGCAGTAGTTACTTGGAGCATCTACTACCACAAAATTGATCAATTTTATCACTCCTCCGAGAGAGGACCAGGAGCTTCACTGAACCCTCTACTGCCTTCTTCTCCCCAGAAAAACCGTTAGAGGGGCCCATCGGTGGGAAGCAAATGCTTTCCAGTCTTCAGGGCTTCGAAAGTTGGGCGGAAAAGGAGATTGACGGAGCTGCCAGTATCAATCAGAATCTTGTGGACGGTATAGTTTTCAATGACGGCCCTGATAACCACCGCATCATCGAAAGGATTAGCATTGGGGGGAAGGTCATCCTGACCAAACGTGACAATAGTGCTTTCGGGAGGAGAACTTGTAGTGGCCGCCACTTCCTGCTTTAGAACTCTCGCGATGCTGGATTTGCGAGATGATTCTGCTCCAGCTCCCCCATGGATACAATAGATGTCCCCTAAGGGGCCCACATCATTGACTTCGATGCATTCGGTAGAAGGGTGGATATCACCATAATAGCCGGCGTCCTCGACGTCGGCGCATTCCCAGGTTACTTCTACTGTTTCCTTCTCCTTCTTCTTCTCGGTAGTTGGCTCAGCAGTTTTATCTTTCCGAATTAGACCCCGGAGCTTTCCTTCTCCAGAAGTCTTTCTATGAGCAAACGAAGGGCCCGACAGTCTTCAGTTAAATGCCCCCCTTCTTTATGATATTCGCAATAAAGGTTCGGATTCCGATTACGAATATCCGACTTCAGGGGAGCAGGTCTTTTGAAATCTGGCCTCTTTTGCAGAATCTGGACTACCTCGTCCATGGTGACATTTAGGGGAGTGAATGAGTCTTGCGAATCATCGTATTGGGTTGATGGAATGATCGGAGGTGGCTGTGCGGCATACTGTGGTAAATATACCGGCATGATTTGTGGAAGGGGAGCGGATGGAGCGGGAGCGATGGCCAACGGTGGCTTCTGATCTTGAAACCGCTGATGGCCCATAAATGGTTGCTTGTTTTTGTAGTTCCTCCCCCTTTGGGAGCGGGGTTCGAAGTGAGACTGATTCGATGGTGGATGACGGAAGGATGAATTCGATGACTCCTTGTCGCTTACCAGCTTTGCGACGTAGTCTGGATTGCTCTTCTCTCCTCTGATAAACATATTTGCCAAACTTATCATCTCTTGATAAGTCTTAGGCTCCCTTATATTTGCTTCAAACTTTAGGGGGCCCTCCCTTAGGCCATGGATGAGGGCCACCCTATACAGTTCCGGGTCCACATTCTGAATTTCCATGATCTCTCTCTGGAATCGATCCACAAAACGAGCCCATGTCTCGCCTTCCCATTGTTTTATATCGAAAAGGGCCGCCGGGCCGCTCTTTCTTTTCCTTGAAGTGGAGAATCTTAGCAGGAATTCTCTTCGCAGCTCTGTGAAACAACGGATCGATCTGGGATGCAGACCGTAAAACCATTCCCTCGCTTGTCCTTCAAAGGAGGTTACAAGAAGCTTGCACTTGGTTGCGTCAGTCAAGGTTCTGAGAGCAACGGCTGACTCGAAAGCTTGTAAATGAACCGTGGGATCAGTCTCCCCGTTGAACGCTGGCAGGCGAGGTTCCCTGAAATTATTGGGGGCAGGCTCCCCTCTAACTTCGTCCACAAAGGGAGAGGTCTCTTCCATGTCTTCATATAGAGGAGTAGAGCAATAAGCCGCTGGAGCTGCGACTATTCGCGGACAAGCCGCCTGATAAGAAGACCGGGCGGCTGCTTCTGGCGGGTAGGAGTGATGAATAGGAACTTCAGGCGGGTAGGAGAGACGGGCCGCGCCTTCCTGCGGGTAGGGAATATGGGCGGCGTGAGAAGTCGCCCCCTGGAAGTCGAGGACTCGAGCTGGCATGTTGTGCGCGGCTTCCTGATAGAAGTTTTCCCTAGCCGCAGGATCTTCTTGCTGGAGCTGGAAATTAGCGGCCTGCGGTAGCGAGTAAGGAGGAGGTGGAGGAAGGACCGGGGTCACCGCCCGATTGGCCGCGGCTTGTTGCGGAACTAGTCGCTCAGTTAGTATTGCTAAAGTCCGACTGATCTCTTCAAGGCGCTGATCAGTGGCCCTCTGAGCCCGCTCGGCTTCTCTCTTTGACTGCCCCAGGGCTTCCCACAGAGAGTCCTCGCTATGATCGGAGCGGTCTCCAAGGGGAAACTGACGGTCTGACATTATGGCGAAAAGGGATTTCACCGACACTCCGCGATCTGAAGGTCGCGTGTTTCTGTTGAGTCCGAGAATGCACCTCCGAGGGAAACCGGAGGCTGCGGGTTGCCGGTTACTTTTTAGATGAAAAGATAAGACCGCTAGCAGCGGTCAAGGCCAGACTTCGCCCGCCGCGGCTTTCCTTTGATTAAAGAAAAGTGATTACAGCGGGCTGCAAGTGCAGAAAAAGAGAAGCCGGCCGGTCAAACAGTCCGCAAGACGGGAAACTCGAGTCCGCAGCTCAAACAAGCGAGCTCCTAGATTCGAGTGTGCGTGTCTTATGAACAGTGCCGCCCCCTATTTATAGGCTTGGGGGCCTGCCCGAATGGGCAGGGATAAAATAACCGCCTGCTCGGGTACAGGAGAAACGGGCAGGCGGTGACGGGATGCATAAAGAAGAAAAAAGAAAGAAGCCGCGCGGCTTGGCGGCTTGCTCTTCCGACCTGTCTGGCCTGAGGCTGAAGATACCGGGACCAAGTCAATGATTCAGACCGGGCGGCCTCTGGTTTGAGACCGCGGTCTGTCTTCTGGACATAGCTTGGCCGCTCTTCAGAAGATAACCCAAGTAATTCTCGAGCTGAAACCGCGGCTTGCTCTTCTGGGTTTGAATCTTGAATCTCTGTAGCACTACCCGAGCGGCCTCCTTCCTGAGACCGCGGATAGCCTTCTTATTTTGGCATTTGGCGACTTTCACTCTTGGGGGCGGTCCGAAACTGACCTCGGACAACCCGGTCTGGTTTACCCTGAGCTGAGAGCTACCGATCCTGGAACTCAGCGACCTGACCCAGCAGTTCGCCCGGTCCGAGAGTGATCAAACCCGAGAAGCGGTTTTCCGGGTAAACAATCGCGAGTTCTCTTCAGGTACTCGTGTTATAGATTCTTTTAACTGCTTTTAAGTTCTCTTTGCAGAGATTAGCAGGTGTTCGTGAGTTCTCTTCAGATACTCGCATTATGTTTAATACCTGCTTTAAGTTCTCTTTTTGTAGAGATTAGCAGGTGATCGCGAGTTCTCTTCAGGTACTCGCGTTATGTTTCATACCTGCTTTGAGTTCTCTTTTGCAGAGATTAGCAGGTGATCGTGAGTTCTCTTCAGGTACTCGCGTTATAGATTCTTTTACCTGCTTTTAAGTTCTCTTTTGTAGAGATTAGCAGGTGTTCACGAGTTCTCTTCAGGTACTCGCATTATGTTTAATACCTGCTTTAAGTTCTCTTTTTGCAGAGATTAGCAGGTGATCGCGAGTTCTCTTCAGGTACTCACGTTATGTTTTATACCTGCTTTGAGTTCTCTTTTGCAGAGATTAGCAGGTGATCGCGAGTTCTCTTCAGGTACTCGCGTTATAGATTCTTTTACCTGCTTTTAAGTTCTCTTTTGCAGAGATTAGCAGGTATTCGCGAGTTCTCTTCAGGTACTCGCATTATCTTTAATACATGCTTTAAGTTCTCTTTTTGCAGAGATTAGCAGGTGATCACGAGTTCTCATCAGGTACTCGCGTTATGTTTTATACCTGGTTTAAGTTCTCTTTTGCAGAAATTAGCAGGTGATCGCGAGTTCTCTTCAGGTACTCGCGTTATAGATTCTTTTACCTGCTTTTAAGTTCTCTTTTGCAGAGATTAGCAGGTGATCGCGAGTTCTCTTCAGGTACTCGCGTTATGTTTTATACCTGCTTTGAGTTCTCTTTTGCAGAGATTAGCAGGTGATCGCGAGTTTTCTTCAGATACTCGCGTTATAGATTCTTTTACCTGCTTTTAAGTTCTCTTTTGCAGAAATTAGCAGGTGATCGCGAGTTCTCTTCAGGTACTCGCGTTATGTTTTATACCTGCTTTGAGTTCTCTTTTGCAGAGATTAGCAGGTGATCGCGAGTTTTCTTCAGGTACTCGCGTTATAGATTCTTTTACCTGCTTTTAAGTTCTCTTTTGGAGAGATTAGCAGGTGTTCGCGAGTTCTCTTCAGGTTCTCACATTATGTTTAATACCTGCTTTAAGTTCTCTTTTTGCAGAGATTAGCAGGTGATCGCGAGTTCTCTTCAGGTACTCGCGTTATGTTTTTATACCTGCTTTGAGTTTTCTTTTCCAGAGATTAGCAGGTGATCGCGAGTTCTCTTCAGGTACTCGCGTTATAGATTCTTTTACCTGCTTTTAAGTTCTCTTTTGCAGAGATTAGCAGGTGCTCGCGAGTTCTCTTCAGGTACTCGCATTATGTTTAATACGTGCATTAAGTTCTCTTTTTGCAGAGATTAGCAGGTGATCGCGAGTTCTCTTCAGGTACTCGCGTTATGTTTCATACCTGCTTTGAGTTCTCTTTTGCAGAGATTAGCAGGTGATCGCGAGTTCTCTTCAGGTACTCGCGTTATAGATTCTTTTACCTACTTTTAAGTTCTCTTTTGCAGAGATTAGCAGGTGTTCGCGGCTTCTCTTCAGGTTCTCGCATTATGTTTAATACCTGCTTTAGGTTCTCTTTTTGCAGAGATTAGTAGGTGATCGCGAGTTCTCTTCAGGTACTCGCGTTATGTTTTATACCTGCTTTCAGTTCTCTTTTGCAGAGATTAGCAGGTGATCGCCAGTTCTCTTCAGGTACTCACGTTATAGATTCTTTTACCTGCTTTTAAGTTCTCTTTTGTAGAGATTCGCAGGTGCTCGTGAGTTCTCTTCAGGTACTCGCATTATGTTTAATACCTGCTTTAAGTTCTCTTTTTGCAGAGATTAGCAGGTGATCGTGAGTTCTCTTCAGGTACTCGCGTTTTGTTTCATACCTGCTTTGAGTTCTCTTTTGCAGAGATTAGCAGGTGATCGCGAGTTCTCTTCAGGTACTCGCGTTATAGATTCTTTTACCTACTTTTAAGTTCTCTTTTGCAGAGATTAGCAGGTGTTCGCGAGTTCTCTTCAGGTACTCGCACTATGTTTAATACCTGCTTTAAGTTCTCTTTTTGCAGAGATTAGCAGGTGATCGCGAGTTCTCTTCAGGTACTCGCGTTATGTTTTATACCTGTTTTGAGTTCTTTTTTGCAGAGATTAGCAGGTGATCGCGAGTTTTATTCAGATACTCGCGTTATAGATTCTTTTACCTTCCTATAAGTTCTCTTTTGCAGAGATTAGCAGGTGTTCGCGAGTTCTCTTCAGGTACTCGCATCATGTTTAATACCTGCTTTAAGTTCTTTTTTTTGTAGAGATTAGCAGGTGATCGCGAGTTCTCTTCAGGTACTCGCGTTATGTTTTATACCTTCTTTGAGTTCTTTTTTTGCAGAGATTAGCAGGTGATCGCGAGTTCTCTTCAGGTACTCGCGGTATAGATTCTTTTATCTGCTTTTAAGCTCTCTTTTGCAGAGATTAGCAGGTGTTCGTGAGTTCTTTTCAGATACTCGCATTATGTTTAATATCTACTTTAAGTTCTCTTTTTGCAGAGATTAGCAGGTGATCGCGAGTTCTCTTCAGGTTCTCGAGTTATGTTTCATACCTGCTTTGAGTTCTCTTTTGCAGAGATTAGCAGGTGATCGCGAGTTCTCTTCAGGTACTCGCGTTATAGATTCTTTTACCTGCTTTTAAGTTCTCTTTTGCAGAGATTAGCAGGTGTTCACGAGTTCTCTCCAGGTACTCGCATTATGTTTAATACCTGCTTTAAGTTCTCTTTTTGCAGAGATTAGCAGGTGATCACGAGTTCTCTTCAGGTACTCGTGTTATGTTTTATACCTGCTTTGAGTTCTCTTTTGCAGAGATTAGCAGGTGATCGCGAGTTCTCTTCAGGTACTCGCGTTATAGATTCTTTTACCTGCTTTTAAGTTCTCTTTTAAAGAGATTTGCAGGTGTTCGCGAGGTCTCTTCAGGTACTCGCATTGTAGTTTGCTTTACACCTGTTTTAAGTTCTCTTGTGCAGAGATTAGCAGGTGTTCGCGAGTTCTCTTCAGGTACTCGCGTTGTAGTTTGCTTTACACCTGTTTTAAGTTCTCTTGTGCAGAGATTAGCAGGTGTTCGCGAGTTCTCTTCAGGTACTCGCGTTGTAGTTTGCTTTACACCTATTTTAAGTTCTCTTGTGTAGAGATTAACAGGTGTTCACGAGTTCTCTTCAGGTACTCGCGTTGTAGTTTGCTTTGCACCTGTTTTAAGTTCACTTTTGCAGAGATTAGCAGGTGTTCGCGAGTTCTCTTCAGGTACTCGAGTTATGTTTTATACCTGTTTTAAGTTCTCTTTTGCAGAGATTAGCAGGTGTTCGCGAGTTCTCTTCAGGTACTCGCGTTATGTTTTATACCTGCTTTGAGTTCTCTTTTGCAGAGATTAGCAGGTGTTCGCGAGTTCTCTTCAGGTACTCGCGTTATGTTTTATACCTGCCGTGAGTTCTCTTTAGGTACTCGCGTTATAGATTCTTTTACCTACTTTTCAGTTCTCTTTTGCAGAGATTAGTAGGTGTTCGCGAGTTCTCTTCAGGTACTCGCATTATGTTTAATACCGGCTTTAAGTTCTCTTTTTGCAGAGATTAGCAGGTGATCGCGAGTTCTCTTCAGGTACTCACGTTATGTTTTATACCTGCTTTGAGTTCTCTTTTGCAGAGATTAGCAGGTGATCGCGAGTTTTCTTCAGATACTCGCGTTATAGATTCTTTTACCTTCCTTTAAGTTCTCTTTTGCAGAGATTAGCAAGTGTTCACGAGTTCTCATCAGGTACTCGCATCATGTTTAATACCTGCTTTAAGTTCTCTTTTTGCAGAGATTAGCAGGTGATCGCGAGTTCTATTCAGGTACACGCGTTATGTTTTATACCTGCTTTGAATTCTCTTTTGCAGAGATTAGCAGGTGATCGCAAGTTTTCTTCAGGTACTCGCGTTATGTTTTATACCTGCTTTGAGTTCTCTTTTGTAGAGATTAGCAGGTGATCGCGAGTTTTCTTCAGGTACTCGCGTTATAGATTCTTTTGCCTGCTTTTAAGTTCTATTTTGGAGAGATTAGCAGGTGTTCGCGAGTTCTCTTCAGGTTCTCACATTATGTTTAATACCTGCTTTAAGTTCTCTTTTTGCAGAGATTAGCAGGTGATCGCGAGTTCTCTTCAGGTACTCGCGTTATGTTTTATACCTGCTTTGAGTTTTCTTTTCCAGAGATTAGCAGGTGATCGCGAGTTCTCTTCAGGTACTCGCGTTATAGATTCTTTTACCTGCTTTTAAGTTCTCTTTTGCAGAGATTAGCAGGTGCTCGCGAGTTCTCTTCAGGTACTCGCATTATGTTTAATACGTGCATTAAGTTCTCTTTTTGCAGAGATTAGCAGGTGATCGCGAGTTCTCTTCAGGTACTCGCGTTATGTTTCATACCTGCTTTGAGTTCTCTTTTGCAGAGATTAGCAGGTGATCGCGAGTTCTCTTCAGGTACTCGCGTTATAGATTCTTTTACCTACTTTTAAGTTCTCTTTTGCAGAGATTAGCAGGTGTTCGTGGCTTCTCTTCAGGTTCTCGCATTATGTTTAATACCTGCTTTAAGTTCTCTTTTGCAGAGATTAGCAGGTATTCGCGAGTTCTCTTCAGGTACTCGCATTATCTTTAATACATGCTTTAAGTTCTCTTTTTGCAGAGATTAGCAGGTGATCACGAGTTCTC
Source organism: Dactylorhiza incarnata (assembly GCA_033032865.1). NCBI lineage: Eukaryota > Viridiplantae > Streptophyta > Magnoliopsida > Asparagales > Orchidaceae > Dactylorhiza > Dactylorhiza incarnata. The sequence continues at coordinate 11,212 of JAWHQI010002729.1, forward strand.
ATCAGGTACTCGCGTTATGTTTTATACCTGCTTTGAGTTCTCTTTTGCAGAAATTAGCAGGTGATCGCGAGTTCTCTTCAGGTACTCGCGTTATAGATTCTTTTACCTGCTTTTAAGTTCTCTTTTGCAGAGATTAGCAGGTGATCGCGAGTTCTCTTCAGGTACTCGCGTTATGTTTTATACCTGCTTTGAGTTCTCTTTTGCAGAGATTAGCAGGTGATCGCGAGTTTTCTTCAGATACTCGCGTTATAGATTCTTTTACCTGCTTTTAAGTTCTCTTTTGCAGAAATTAGCAGGTGATCGCGAGTTCTCTTCAGGTACTCGCGTTATGTTTTATACCTGCTTTGAGTTCTCTTTTGCAGAGATTAGCAGGTGATCGCGAGTTTTCTTCAGGTACTCGCGTTATAGATTCTTTTACCTGCTTTTAAGTTCTCTTTTGGAGAGATTAGCAGGTGTTCGCGAGTTCTCTTCAGGTTCTCACATTATGTTTAATACGTGCATTAAGTTCTCTTTTTGCAGAGATTAGCAGGTGATCGCGAGTTCTCTTCAGGTACTCGCGTTATGTTTCATACCTGCTTTGAGTTCTCTTTTGCAGAGATTAGCAGGTGATCGCGAGTTCTCTTCAGGTACTCACGTTATAGATTCTTTTACCTACTTTTAAGTTCTCTTTTGTAGAGATTAGCAGGTGTTCGCGGCTTCTCTTCAGGTTCTCGCATTATGTTTAATACCTGCTTTAAGTTCTCTTTTTGCAGAGATTAGTAGGTGATCGCGAGTTCTCTTCAGGTACTCGCGTTATGTTTTATACCTGCTTTCAGTTCTCTTTTGCAGAGATTAGCAGGTGATCGCCAGTTCTCTTCAGGTACTCACGTTATAGATTCTTTTACCTGCTTTTAAGTTCTCTTTTGTAGAGATTAGCAGGTGCTCGTGAGTTCTCTTCAGGTACTCGCATTATGTTTAATACCTGCTTTAAGTTCTCTTTTTGCAGAGATTAGCAGGTGATCGCGAGTTCTCTTCAGGTACTCGCGTTTTGTTTCATACCTGCTTTGAGTTCTCTTTTGCAGAGATTAGCAGGTGATCGCGAGTTCTCTTCAGGTACTCGTGTTATAGATTCTTTTACCTGCTTTTAAGTTCTCTTTTGCAGAGATTAGCAGGTGTTCGTGAGTTCTCTTCAGATACTCGCATTATGTTTAATACCTGCTTTAAGTTCTCTTTTTGTAGAGATTAGCAGGTGATCGCGAGTTCTCTTCAGGTACTCGCGTTATGTTTCATACCTGCTTTGAGTTCTCTTTTGCAGAGATTAGCAGGTGATCGCGAGATCTCTTCAGGTACTCGCGTTATAGATTCTTTTACCTGCTTTTAAGTTCTCTTTTGTAGAGATTAGCAGGTGTTCACGAGTTCTCTTCAGGTACTCGCATTATGTTTAATACCTGCTTTAAGTTCTCTTTTTGCAGAGATTAGCAGGTGATCGCGAGTTCTCTTCAGGTACTCACGTTATGTTCTATACCTGCTTTGAGTTCTCTTTTGTAGAGATTAGCAGGTGATCGCGAGTTCTCTTCAGGTACTCGCGTTATAGATTCTTTTACCTGCTTTTAAGTTCTCTTTTGCAGAGATTAGCAGGTATTCGCGAGTTCTCTTCAGGTACTCGCATTATCTTTAATACATGCTTTAAGTTCTCTTTTTGCAGAGATTAGCAGGTGATCACGAGTTCTCATCAGGTACTCGCGTTATGTTTTATACCTGCTTTGAGTTCTCTTTTGCAGAAATTAGCAGGTGATCGCGAGTTCTCTTCAGGTACTCGCGTTATAGATTCTTTTACCTGCTTTTAAGTTCTCTTTTGCAGAGATTAGCAGGTGATCGCGAGTTCTCTTCAGGTACTCGTGTTATGTTTTATACCTGCTTTGAGTTCTATTTTGCAGAGATTAGCAGGTGATCGCGAGTTTTCTTCAGGTACTCGCGTTATAGATTCTTTTACCTGCTTTTAAGTTCTCTTTTGCAGAGATTAGCAGGTGATCGCGAGTTCTCTTCAGGTACCCGCGTTATGTTTTATACCTGCTTTGAGTTCTCTTTGGAGAGATTAGCAGGTGATCGCGAGTTTTCTTCAGGTACTCGCGTTATAGATTCTTTTACCTGCTTTTAAGTTCTCTTTTGCAGAGATTAGCAGGTGTTCGCGAGTTCTCTTCAGGTTCTCGCATTATGTTTAATACCTGCTTTAAGTTCTCTTTTTGCAGAGATTAGCAGGTGATTGCGAGTTCTCTTCAGGTACTCACATTATGTTTTATACCTGCTTTGAGTTCTCTTTTGCAGAGATTAGCAGGTGATCGTGAGTTCTCTTCAGGTACTCGCGTTATAGATTCTTTTACCTGCTTTTAAGTTCTCTTTTGCAGAGATTAGCAGGTGCTCGCGAGTTCTCTTCAGGTACTCGCATTATGTTTAATACCTGCATTAAGTTCTCTTTTGCAGAGATTAGCAGGTGATCGCGAGTTCTCTTCAGGTACTCGCGTTATGTTTCATACCTTCTTTGAGTTCTCTTTTGCAGAGATTAGCAGGTGATCTCGAGTTCTCTTCAGGTACTCGCGTTATAGATTCTTTTACCTACTTTTAAGTTCTCTTTTGCAGAGATTAGCAGGTGTTCGCGGCTTCTATTCAGGTTCTCGCATTATGTTTAATACCTGCTTTAAGTTCTCTTTTTGCAGAGATTAGCAGGTGATCGCGAGTTCTCTTCAGGTACTCGCGTTATGTTTTATACCTGCTTTGAGTTCTCTTTTGCAGAGATTAGCAGGTGATCGCGAGTTCTCTTCAGGTACTCGCGTTATAGATTCTTCTACCTACTTTTAAGTTCTCTTTTGTAGAGATTAGCAGGTGATCGTGAGTTCTCTTCAGGTACTCGCGTTATGTTTTATACCTTCTTTGAGTTCACTTTTGCAGAGATTAGCAGGTTTTCACGAGTTCTCTCCAGGTACTCGCATTATGTTTAATACCTGCTTTAAGTTCTCTTTTTGCAGAGATTAGCAGGTGATCACGAGTTCTCTTCAGGTACTCGTGTTATGTTTTATACCTGCTTTGAGTTCTCTTTTGCAGAGATTAGCAGGTGATCGCGAGTTCTCTTCAGGTACTCGCGTTATAGATTCTTTTACCTGCTTTTAAGTTCTCTTTTAAAGAGATTTGCAGGTGTTCGCGAGGTCTCTTCAGGTACTCGCATTGTAGTTTGCTTTACACCTGTTTTAAGTTCTCTTGTGCAGAGATTAGCAGGTGTTCGCGAGTTCTCTTCAGGTACTCGCGTTGTAGTTTGCTTTACACCTGTTTTAAGTTCTCTTGTGCAGAGATTAGCAGGTGTTCGCGAGTTCTCTTCAGGTACTCGCGTTGTAGTTTGCTTTACACCTATTTTAAGTTCTCTTGTGTAGAGATTAACAGGTGTTCACGAGTTCTCTTCAGGTACTCGCGTTGTAGTTTGCTTTGCACCTGTTTTAAGTTCACTTTTGCAGAGATTAGCAGGTGTTCGCGAGTTCTCTTCAGGTACTCGAGTTATGTTTTATACCTGTTTTAAGTTCTCTTTTGCAGAGATTAGCAGGTGTTCGCGAGTTCTCTTCAGGTACTCGCGTTATGTTTTATACCTGCTTTGAGTTCTCTTTTGCAGAGATTAGCAGGTGTTCGCGAGTTCTCTTCAGGTACTCGCGTTATGTTTTATACCTGCCGTGAGTTCTCTTTAGGTACTCGCGTTATAGATTCTTTTACCTACTTTTCAGTTCTCTTTTGCAGAGATTAGTAGGTGTTCGCGAGTTCTCTTCAGGTACTCGCATTATGTTTAATACCGGCTTTAAGTTCTCTTTTTGCAGAGATTAGCAGGTGATCGCGAGTTCTCTTCAGGTACTCACGTTATGTTTTATACCTGCTTTGAGTTCTCTTTTGCAGAGATTAGCAGGTGATCGCGAGTTTTCTTCAGATACTCGCGTTATAGATTCTTTTACCTTCCTTTAAGTTCTCTTTTGCAGAGATTAGCAAGTGTTCACGAGTTCTCATCAGGTACTCGCATCATGTTTAATACCTGCTTTAAGTTCTCTTTTTGCAGAGATTAGCAGGTGATCGCGAGTTCTATTCAGGTACACGCGTTATGTTTTATACCTGCTTTGAATTCTCTTTTGCAGAGATTAGCAGGTGATCGCAAGTTTTCTTCAGGTACTCGCGTTATGTTTTATACCTGCTTTGAGTTCTCTTTTGTAGAGATTAGCAGGTGATCGCGAGTTTTCTTCAGGTACTCGCGTTATAGATTCTTTTGCCTGCTTTTAAGTTCTATTTTGGAGAGATTAGCAGGTGTTCGCGAGTTCTCTTCAGGTTCTCACATTATGTTTAATACCTGCTTTAAGTTCTCTTTTTGCAGAGATTAGCAGGTGATCGCGAGTTCTCTTCAGGTACTCGCGTTATGTTTTATACCTGCTTTGAGTTTTCTTTTCCAGAGATTAGCAGGTGATCGCGAGTTCTCTTCAGGTACTCGCGTTATAGATTCTTTTACCTGCTTTTAAGTTCTCTTTTGCAGAGATTAGCAGGTGCTCGCGAGTTCTCTTCAGGTACTCGCATTATGTTTAATACGTGCATTAAGTTCTCTTTTTGCAGAGATTAGCAGGTGATCGCGAGTTCTCTTCAGGTACTCGCGTTATGTTTCATACCTGCTTTGAGTTCTCTTTTGCAGAGATTAGCAGGTGATCGCGAGTTCTCTTCAGGTACTCGCGTTATAGATTCTTTTACCTACTTTTAAGTTCTCTTTTGCAGAGATTAGCAGGTGTTCGTGGCTTCTCTTCAGGTTCTCGCATTATGTTTAATACCTGCTTTAAGTTCTCTTTTGCAGAGATTAGCAGGTATTCGCGAGTTCTCTTCAGGTACTCGCATTATCTTTAATACATGCTTTAAGTTCTCTTTTTGCAGAGATTAGCAGGTGATCACGAGTTCTCATCAGGTACTCGCGTTATGTTTTATACCTGCTTTGAGTTCTCTTTTGCAGAAATTAGCAGGTGATCGCGAGTTCTCTTCAGGTACTCGCGTTATAGATTCTTTTACCTGCTTTTAAGTTCTCTTTTGCAGAGATTAGCAGGTGATCGCGAGTTCTCTTCAGGTACTCGCGTTATGTTTTATACCTGCTTTGAGTTCTCTTTTGCAGAGATTAGCAGGTGATCGCGAGTTTTCTTCAGATACTCGCGTTATAGATTCTTTTACCTGCTTTTAAGTTCTCTTTTGCAGAAATTAGCAGGTGATCGCGAGTTCTCTTCAGGTACTCGCGTTATGTTTTATACCTGCTTTGAGTTCTCTTTTGCAGAGATTAGCAGGTGATCGCGAGTTTTCTTCTTGTACTCGCGTTATAGATTCTTTTACCTGCTTTTAAGTTCTCTTTTGGAGAGATTAGCAGGTGTTCGCGAGTTCTCTTCAGGTTCTCACATTATGTTTAATACGTGCATTAAGTTCTCTTTTTGCAGAGATTAGCAGGTGATCGCGAGTTCTCTTCAGGTACTCGCGTTATGTTTCATACCTGCTTTGAGTTCTCTTTTGCAGAGATTAGCAGGTGATCGCGAGTTCTCTTCAGGTACTCACGTTATAGATTCTTTTACCTACTTTTAAGTTCTCTTTTGTAGAGATTAGCAGGTGTTCGCGGCTTCTCTTCAGGTTCTCGCATTATGTTTAATACCTGCTTTAAGTTCTCTTTTTGCAGAGATTAGTAGGTGATCGCGAGTTCTCTTCAGGTACTCGCGTTATGTTTTATACCTGCTTTCAGTTCTCTTTTGCAGAGATTAGCAGGTGATCGCCAGTTCTCTTCAGGTACTCACGTTATAGATTCTTTTACCTGCTTTTAAGTTCTCTTTTGTAGAGATTAGCAGGTGCTCGTGAGTTCTCTTCAGGTACTCGCATTATGTTTAATACCTGCTTTAAGTTCTCTTTTTGCAGAGATTAGCAGGTGATCGCGAGTTCTCTTCAGGTACTCGCGTTTTGTTTCATACCTGCTTTGAGTTCTCTTTTGCAGAGATTAGCAGGTGATCGCGAGTTCTCTTCAGGTACTCGTGTTATAGATTCTTTTACCTGCTTTTAAGTTCTCTTTTGCAGAGATTAGCAGGTGTTCGTGAGTTCTCTTCAGATACTCGCATTATGTTTAATACCTGCTTTAAGTTCTCTTTTTGTAGAGATTAGCAGGTGATCGCGAGTTCTCTTCAGGTACTCGCGTTATGTTTCATACCTGCTTTGAGTTCTCTTTTGCAGAGATTAGCAGGTGATCGCGAGATCTCTTCAGGTACTCGCGTTATAGATTCTTTTACCTGCTTTTAAGTTCTCTTTTGTAGAGATTAGCAGGTGTTCACGAGTTCTCTTCAGGTACTCGCATTATGTTTAATACCTGCTTTAAGTTCTCTTTTTGCAGAGATTAGCAGGTGATCGCGAGTTCTCTTCAGGTACTCACGTTATGTTCTATACCTGCTTTGAGTTCTCTTTTGTAGAGATTAGCAGGTGATCGCGAGTTCTCTTCAGGTACTCGCGTTATAGATTCTTTTACCTGCTTTTAAGTTCTCTTTTGCAGAGATTAGCAGGTATTCGCGAGTTCTCTTCAGGTACTCGCATTATCTTTAATACATGCTTTAAGTTCTCTTTTTGCAGAGATTAGCAGGTGATCACGAGTTCTCATCAGGTACTCGCGTTATGTTTTATACCTGCTTTGAGTTCTCTTTTGCAGAAATTAGCAGGTGATCGCGAGTTCTCTTCAGGTACTCGCGTTATAGATTCTTTTACCTGCTTTTAAGTTCTCTTTTGCAGAGATTAGCAGGTGATCGCGAGTTCTCTTCAGGTACTCGTGTTATGTTTTATACCTGCTTTGAGTTCTATTTTGCAGAGATTAGCAGGTGATCGCGAGTTTTCTTCAGGTACTCGCGTTATAGATTCTTTTACCTGCTTTTAAGTTCTCTTTTGCAGAGATTAGCAGGTGATCGCGAGTTCTCTTCAGGTACCCGCGTTATGTTTTATACCTGCTTTGAGTTCTCTTTGGAGAGATTAGCAGGTGATCGCGAGTTTTCTTCAGGTACTCGCGTTATAGATTCTTTTACCTGCTTTTAAGTTCTCTTTTGCAGAGATTAGCAGGTGTTCGCGAGTTCTCTTCAGGTTCTCGCATTATGTTTAATACCTGCTTTAAGTTCTCTTTTTGCAGAGATTAGCAGGTGATTGCGAGTTCTCTTCAGGTACTCACATTATGTTTTATACCTGCTTTGAGTTCTCTTTTGCAGAGATTAGCAGGTGATCGCGAGTTCTCTTCAGGTACTCGCGTTATAGATTCTTTTACCTGCTTTTAAGTTCTCTTTTGCAGAGATTAGCAGGTGCTCGCGAGTTCTCTTCAGGTACTCGCATTATGTTTAATACCTGCATTAAGTTCTCTTTTTGCAGAGATTAGCAGGTGATCGCGAGTTCTCTTCAGGTACTCGCGTTATGTTTCATACCTTCTTTGAGTTCTCTTTTGCAGAGATTAGCAGGTGATCTCGAGTTCTCTTCAGGTACTCGCGTTATAGATTCTTTTACCTACTTTTAAGTTCTCTTTTGCAGAGATTAGCAGGTGTTCGCGGCTTCTATTCAGGTTCTCGCATTATGTTTAATACCTGCTTTAAGTTCTCTTTTTGCAGAGATTAGCAGGTGATCGCGAGTTCTCTTCAGGTACTCGCGTTATGTTTTATACCTGCTTTGAGTTCTCTTTTGCAGAGATTAGCAGGTGATCGCGAGTTCTCTTCAGGTACTCGCGTTATAGATTCTTTTACCTGCTTTTAAGTTCTCTTTTGTAGAGATTAGCAGGTGCTCGTGAGTTCTCTTCAGGTACTCGCCTTATGTTTAATACCTGCTTTAAGTTCTCTTTTTGCAGAGATTAGCAGGTGATCGCGAGTTCTCTTCAGGTACTCGCGTTTTGTTTCATACCTGCTTTGAGTTCTCTTTTGCAGAGATTAGCAGGTGATCGTGAGTTCTCTTCAGGTACTCGCGTTATAGATTCTTTTACCAACTTTTAAGTTCTCTTTTGCAGAGATTAGCAGGTGTTCGCGAGTTCTCTTCAGGTACTCGCATTATGTTTAATACCTGCTTTAAGTTCTCTTTTTGCAGAGATTAGCAGGTGATCGCGAGTTCTCTTCAGGTACTCGCGTTATGTTTTAGACCTGTTTTGAGTTCTTTTTTGCAGAGATTAGCAGGTGATCGCGAGTTTTCTTCAGATACTCGCGTTATAGATTCTTTTACCTTCCAATAAGTTCTCTTTTGCAGAGATTAGCAGGTGTTCGCGAGTTCTCTTCAGGTACTCGCATCATGTTTAATACCTGCTTTAAGTTCTCTTTTTGTAGAGATTAGCAGGTGATCGCGAGTTCTCTTCAGGTACTCACGTTATGTTTTATACCTTCTTTGAGTTCTCTTCTGCAGAGATTAGCAGGTGATCGCGAGTTCTCTTCAGGTACTCGCGTTATAGATTCTTTTACCTGCTTTTAAGTTCTCTTTTGCAGAGATTAGCAGGTGTTCGTGAGTTCTTTTCAGATACTCGCATTATGTTTAATATCTACTTTAAGTTCTCTTTTTGCAGAGATTAGTAGGTGATCGCGGGTTCTCTTCAGGTCCTCGCGTTATGTTTCATACCTGTTTTGAGTTCTCTTTTGCAGAGATTAGCAGGTGATCGCGAGTTCTCTTCAGGTACTCGCGTTATAGATTCTTTTACCTGCTTTTAAGTTCTCTTTTGCAGAGATTAGCAGGTTTTCACGAGTTCTCTCCAGGTACTCGCATTATGTTTAATACCTGCTTTAAGTTCTCTTTTTGCAGAGATTAGCAGGTGATCACGAGTTCTCTTCAGGTACTCGCGTTATGTTTTATACCTGCTTTGAGTTCTCTTTTGCAGAGATTAGCAGGTGATCGCGAGTTCTCTTCAGGTACTCGCGTTATAGATTCTTTTACCTGCTTTTAAGTTCTCTGTTAAAGAGATTTGCAGGTGTTCGCGAGGTCTCTTAAGGTACTCGCATTGTAGTTTGCTTTACACCTGTTTTAAGTTCTCTTGATCAGAGATTAGCAGGTGTTCGCGAGTTCTCTTCAGGTACTCCCGTTGTAGTTTGCTTTACACCTGTTTTAAGTTCTCTTGTGCAGAGATTAGCAAGTGTTCGCGAGTTCTCTTTAGGTACTCGCGTTGTAGTTTGCTTTACACCTATTTTAAGTTCTCTTGTGTAGAGATTAACAGGTGTTCACGAGTTCTCTTCAGGTACTCGCATTGTAGTTTGCTTTGCACCCATTTTAAGTTCACTTTTGCAGAGATTAGCAGGTGTTCGCGAGTTCTCTTCAGGTACTCGAGTTATGTTTTATACCTGTTTTAAGTTCTCTTTTGCAGAGATTAGCAGGTGTTCGCGAGTTCTCTTCAGGTACTCGCGTTATGTTTTATACCTGCTTTGAGTTCTCTTTTGCAGAGATTAGCGGGAGATCGCGAGGTCTCTTCAGGTACTCGCGTTATGTTTTATACCTGCTGTGAGTTATCTTTTGCAGAGATTAGCGGGTGTTCGCGAGTTCTCTTCAGGTACTCGCATTATGTTCAATACCTGCTTTAAGTTCTCTTTTTGCAGAGATTAGTAGGTGATCGCGAGTTCTCTTCAGGTAATCGCGTTATGTTTTATACCTGCTTTGAGTTCTCTTTTGCAGAGATTAGCAGGTGATCGCGAGTTCTCTTCAGGTACTCGCGTTATAGATTCTTTTACCTGCTTTTAAGTTCTCTTTTGCAGAGATTAGCAGGTGATCGCTAGTTCTCTTCAGGTACTCGCGTTATGTTTTATACCTGCTTTGAGTTCTCTTTTGCAGAGATTAGCAGGTGATCGCGAGTTTTCTTCAGGTACTCGCGTTATAGATTCTTTTACGTGCTTTTAAGTTCTCTTTTGCAGAGATTAGCAGGTGTTCGCGAGTTCTCTTCAGGTTCTCGTATTATGTTTAATACCTGCTTTAAGTTCTCTTTTTGCAGAGATTAGCAGGTGATCGCGAGTTCTCTTCAGGTACTCGCGTTTTGTTTCACACCTGCTTTGAGTTCTCTTTTGCAGAGATTAGCAGGTGATCGTGAGTTCTCTTCAGGTACTCGCGTTATAGATTCTTTTACCAACTTTTAAGTTCTCTTTTGCAGAGATTAGCAGGTGTTCGCGAGTTCTCTTCAGGTACTCGCATTATGTTTAATACCTGCTTTAAGTTCTCTTTTTGCAGAGATTAGCAGGTGATCGCGAGTTCTCTTCAGGTACTCGCGTTATGTTTTATACCTGTTTTGAGTTCTTTTTTGCAGAGATTAGCAGGTGATCGCGAGTTTTCTTCAGATACTCGCGTTATAGATTCTTTTACCTTCCTATAAGTTCTCTTTTGCAGAGATTAGCAGGTGTTCGCGAGTTCTCTTCAGGTACTCGCATCATGTTTAATACCTGCTTTAAGTTCTCTTTTTGTAGAGATTAGCAGGTGATCGCGAGTTCTCTTCAGGTACTCGCGTTATGTTTTATACCTTCTTTGAGTTCTCTTCTGCAGAGATTAGCAGGTGATCGCGAGTTCTCTTCAGGTACTCGCGTTATAGAATCTTTTACCTGCTTTTAAGTTCTCTTTTGCAGAGATTAGCAGGTGTTCGTGAGTTCTTTTCAGATACTCGAATTATGTTTAATATCTACTTTAAGTTCTCTTTTTGCAGAGATTAGCAGGTGATCGCGGGTTCTCTTCAGGTCCTCGCGTTATGTTTCATACCTGTTTTGAGTTCTCTTTTGCAGAGATTAGCAGGTGATCGCGAGTTCTCTTCAGGTACTCGCGTTATAGATTCTTTTACCTGCTTTTAAGTTCACTTTTGCAGAGATTAGCAGGTTTTCACGAGTTCTCTCCAGGTACTCGCATTATGTTTAATACCTGCTTTAAGTTCTCTTTTTGCGAGATTAGCAGGTGATCACGAGTTCTCTTCAGGTACTCCCGTTATGTTTTATACCTGCTTTGAGTTCTCTTTTGCAGAGATTAGCAGGTGATCGCGAGTTCTCTTCATGTACTCGCGTTATAGATTCTTTTACCTGCTTTTAAGTTCTCTTTTAAAGAGATTTGCAGGTGTTCGCGAGGTCTCTTAAGGTACTCGCATTGTAGTTTGCTTTACACCTGTTTTAAGTTCTCTTGTGCAGAGATTAGCAGGTGTTCGCGAGTTCTCTTCAGGTACTCGCATTGTAGTTTGCTTTACACCTGTTTTAAGTTCTCTTGTGCAGAGATTAGCAGGTGTTCGCGAGTTCTCTTAAGGTACTCGCGTTGTAGTTTGCTTTACACCTATTTTAAGTTCTCTTGTGTAGAGATTAACAGGTGTTCACGAGTTCTCTTCAGGTACTCGCGTTGTAGTTTGCTTTGCACCTGTTTTAAGTTCACTTTTGCAGAGATTAGCAGGTGTTCGCGAGTTCTCTTCAGGTACTCGAGTTATGTTTTATACCTGTTTTAAGTTCTCTTTTGCAGAGATTAGCAGGTGTTCGCGAGTTCTCTTCAGGTACTCGCGTTATGTTTTATACCTGCTTTGAGTTCTCTTTTGCAGAGATTAGCAGGTGTTCGCGAGTTCTCTTCAGGTACTCGCGTTATGTTTTATATCTGCTGTGAGTTCTCTTTTGCAGAGATTAGGGGGTGCTCGCGAGGTCTCTTCGGGTACTCGCGTTATGTTTTATACCTGCTGTGAGTTCTCTTTTGTAGTGATTAGCGGGTGATCGCGAGGTCTCTTCAGGTACTCGCGTTATGTTTTATACCTGCTGTGAGTTATCTTTTGCAGAGATTAGCGGGTGTTCGCGAGTTCTCTTCAGGTACTCGCATTATGTTCAATACCTGCTTTAAGTTCTCTTTTTGCAGAGATTAGTAGGTGATCGCGAGTTCTCTTCAGGTAATCGCGTTATGTTTTATACCTGCTTTGAGTTCTCTTTTGCAGAGATTAGCAGGTGATCGCGAGTTCTCTTCAGGTACTCGCGTTATAGATTCTTTTACCTGCTTTTAAGTTCTCTTTTGCAGAGATTAGCAGGTGTTCGTGAGTTCTTTTCAGATACTCGAATTATGTTTAATATCTACTTTAAGTTCTCTTTTTGCAGAGATTAGCAGGTGATCGCGGGTTCTCTTCAGGTCCTCGCGTTATGTTTCATACCTGTTTTGAGTTCTCTTTTGCAGAGATTAGCAGGTGATCGCGAGTTCTCTTCAGGTACTCGCGTTATAGATTCTTTTACCTGCTTTTAAGTTCACTTTTGCAGAGATTAGCAGGTTTTCACGAGTTCTCTCCAGGTACTCGCATTATGTTTAATACCTGCTTTAAGTTCTCTTTTTGCAGAGATTAGCAGGTGATCACGAGTTCTCTTCAGGTACTCCCGTTATGTTTTATACCTGCTTTGAGTTCTCTTTTGCTGAGATTAGCAGGTGATCGCGAGTTCTCTTCATGTACTCGCGTTATAGATTCTTTTACCTGCTTTTAAGTTCTCTTTTAAAGAGATTTGCAGGTGTTCGCGAGGTCTCTTAAGGTACTCGCATTGTAGTTTGCTTTACACCTGTTTTAAGTTCTCTTGTGCAGAGATTAGCAGGTGTTCGCGAGTTCTCTTCAGGTACTCGCATTGTAGTTTGCTTTACACCTGTTTTAAGTTCTCTTGTGCAGAGATTAGCAGGTGTTCGCGAGTTCTCTTAAGGTACTCGCGTTGTAGTTTGCTTTACACCTATTTTAAGTTCTCTTGTGTAGAGATTAACAGGTGTTCACGAGTTCTCTTCAGGTACTCGCGTTGTAGTTTGCTTTGCACCTGTTTTAAGTTCACTTTTGCAGAGATTAGCAGGTGTTCGCGAGTTCTCTTCAGGTACTCGAGTTATGTTTTATACCTGTTTTAAGTTCTCTTTTGCAGAGATTAGCAGGTGTTCGCGAGTTCTCTTCAGGTACTCGCGTTATGTTTTATACCTGCTTTGAGTTCTCTTTTGCAGAGATTAGCAGGTGTTCGCGAGTTCTCTTCAGGTACTCGCGTTATGTTTTATATCTGCTGTGAGTTCTCTTTTGCAGAGATTAGGGGGTGCTCGCGAGGTCTCTTCGGGTACTCGCGTTATGTTTTATACCTGCTGTGAGTTCTCTTTTGTAGTGATTAGCGGGTGATCGCGAGGTCTCTTCAGGTACTCGCGTTATGTTTTATACCTGCTGTGAGTTATCTTTTGCAGAGATTAGCGGGTGTTCGCGAGTTCTCTTCAGGTACTCGCATTATGTTCAATACCTGCTTTAAGTTCTCTTTTTGCAGAGATTAGTAGGTGATCGCGAGTTCTCTTCAGGTAATCGCGTTATGTTTTATACCTGCTTTGAGTTCTCTTTTGCAGAGATTAGCAGGTGATCGCGAGTTCTCTTCAGGTACTCGCGTTATAGATTCTTTTACCTGCTTTTAAGTTCTCTTTTGCAGAGATTAGCAGGTGATCGCTAGTTCTCTTCAGGTACTCGCATTATGTTTAATACCTGCATTAAGTTCTCTTTTTGCATAGATTAGCAGGTGATCACGAGTTCTCTTCAGGTACTCGCGTTATGTTTTATACCTGTTTTGAGTTCTTTTTTGCAGAGATTAGCAGGTGATCGCGAGTTTTATTCAGATATTCGCGTTATAGATTCTTTTACCTTCCTATAAGTTCTCTTTTGCAGAGATTAGCAGGTGTTCGTGAGTTCTCTTCAGGTACTCGCATCATGTTTAATACCTGCTTTAAGTTCTTTTTTTGTAGAGATTAGCAGGTGATCGCGAGTTCTCTTCAGGTACTCGCGTTATGTTTTATACCTTCTTTGAGTTCTCTTTTGCAGAGATTAGCAGGTGATCGCGAGTTCTCTTCAGGTACTCGCGTTATAGATTCTTTTACCTGCTTTTAAGTTCTCTTTTGCAGAGATTAGCAGGTGTTCGTGAGTTCTTTTCAGATACTCGCATTATGTTTAATATCTACTTTAAGTTCTCTTTTTGCAGAGATTAGTAGGTGATCGCGAGTTCTCTTCAGGTTCTCGCGTTATGTTTCATACATGCTTTGAGTTCTCTTTTGCAGAGATTAGCAGGTGATCGCGAGTTCTCTTTAGGTACTCGCGTTATAGATTCTTTTACCTGCTTTTAAGTTTTCTTTTGCAGAGATTAGCAGATGTTCACGAGTTCTCTCTAGGTACTCGCATTATGTTTAATACCTGCTTTAAGTTCTCTTTTTGCAGAGATTAGCAGGTGATCACGAGTTCTCTTCAGGTACTCGTGTTATGTTTTATACCTGCTTTGAGTTCTCTTTTGCAGAGATTAGCAGGTGATCGCGAGTTCTATTCAGGTACTCGCGTTATAGATTCTTTTACCTGCTTTTAAGTTCTCTTTTAAAGAGATTTGCAGGTGTTCGCGAGGTCTCTTCAGGTACTCGCTTTGTAGTTTGCTTTACACCTGTTTTAAGTTCTCTTGTGCAGAGATTAGCAGATGTTCGCGAGTTCTCTTAAGGTACTCGCGTTGTAGTTTGCTTTACACCTATTTTAAGTTCTCTTGTGTAGAGATTAACAGGTGTTCACGAGTTCTCTTCAGGTACTCGCGTTGTAGTTTGCTTTGCACCTGTTTTAAGTTCACTTTTGCAGAGATTAGCAGGTGTTCGCGAGTTCTCTTCAGGTACTCGAGTTATGTTTTATACCTGTTTTAAGTTCTCTTTTGCAGAGATTAGCAGGTGTTCGCGAGTTCTCTTCAGGTACTCGCGTTATGTTTTATACCTGCTTTGAGTTCTCTTTTGCAGAGATTAGCAGGTGTTCGCGAGTTCTCTTCAGGTACTCGCGTTATGTTTTATATCTGCTGTGAGTTCTCTTTTGCAGAGATTAGGGGGTGCTCGCGAGGTCTCTTCGGGTACTCGCGTTATGTTTTATACCTGCTGTGAGTTCTCTTTTGTAGTGATTAGCGGGTGATCGCGAGGTCTCTTCAGGTACTCGCGTTATGTTTTATACCTGCTGTGAGTTATCTTTTGCAGAGATTAGCGGGTGTTCGCGAGTTCTCTTCAGGTACTCGCATTATGTTCAATACCTGCTTTAAGTTCTCTTTTTGCAGAGATTAGTAGGTGATCGCGAGTTCTCTTCAGGTAATCGCGTTATGTTTTATACCTGCTTTGAGTTCTCTTTTGCAGAGATTAGCAGGTGATCGCGAGTTCTCTTCAGGTACTCGCGTTATAGATTCTTTTACCTGCTTTTAAGTTCTCTTTTGCAGAGATTAGCAGGTGTTCGTGAGTTCTTTTCAGATACTCGAATTATGTTTAATATCTACTTTAAGTTCTCTTTTTGCAGAGATTAGCAGGTGATCGCGGGTTCTCTTCAGGTCCTCGCGTTATGTTTCATACCTGTTTTGAGTTCTCTTTTGCAGAGATTAGCAGGTGATCGCGAGTTCTCTTCAGGTACTCGCGTTATAGATTCTTTTACCTGCTTTTAAGTTCACTTTTGCAGAGATTAGCAGGTTTTCACGAGTTCTCTCCAGGTACTCGCATTATGTTTAATACCTGCTTTAAGTTCTCTTTTTGCAGAGATTAGCAGGTGATCACGAGTTCTCTTCAGGTACTCCCGTTATGTTTTATACCTGCTTTGAGTTCTCTTTTGCTGAGATTAGCAGGTGATCGCGAGTTCTCTTCATGTACTCGCGTTATAGATTCTTTTACCTGCTTTTAAGTTCTCTTTTAAGAGATTTGCAGGTGTTCGCGAGGTCTCTTAAGGTACTCGCATTGTAGTTTGCTTTACACCTGTTTTAAGTTCTCTTGTGCAGAGATTAGCAGGTGTTCGCGAGTTCTCTTCAGGTACTCGCATTGTAGTT